>CANSNZ010000473.1:0-105000 GCA_947646795.1 Beta lomatogona | reverse complement strand
AATGGTTCATGTGTCTGGAAGAGTATTGGTAAAGGTTGGGATTTGCTTTAGAAAAATGGGTTTTGGAGCCTTGGTAATGGACATAATATAAGCTTTTGGGATGATAATTGGTTGGGAATTGGTTCTTTGACATCTTGAATTTATGGGCCTCTTAAAGAAGAGGAAGAGCACCTTAAGGTGAAAGATATAGTGTAAGTGGGCAGTGGGATGTGGAGGGTCTATCTATTAATCTTCCGAGTTCCATTGTTGACCGTATCCATAGTTGTACCCAGACCCCCATCTGAAATCAACTGAGAGGACCTGATTGTTCCATCATTCATAAATCCCCAGGGCTTCTCCCTCGCTGCAGCGTATATGAGGCCCGATGTCCCTCCCCATGGGTTAACCTAGATTGGATTTGGAAACACCCATGGAACCGAAGCTTCGATTCTTTTTTTGGCTTTTGTGGAAGGATCGTGTTCCACATAAGAGCCTCCTATACGTGAGACACATTGTCCATGATGATTTGTGCCCTAGGTGCTCTAGAAGAAGGGAGAACTCGGCTCATGTTATTCGGTCCTGCTCTTCCTAGTTAGATATTTGGAACCTTTGCACCCCTCTAGCCCCACTCAAACTTCCTTCCTTGATTGGTTGAAATTCAACTTAGAGATGATACACATACACTCGGTGTATGTGGGCCACACATACACTGGATGTATGTGTTACTACTAAAATGTATACTTTTTGTATGTGCTACTACTAAAATGTATACTGTTACTAAAAAAAGTACAAACTTACAATCGTTTGAACCTGTTTTGTTATTCAGTGATATTTGAATTTACATAATACATAGACGATTAAAATACTATATTTCGAATTGAATTTTATTACATGGTAGGCATGAAAACATAACATTATTTTTTTTACAAACAAATTAAATAATTGAAAACGACAGGAAAATTTAGTAGAAATCAATAGTAGAAAAATGGTGAAGATAAATAAGATGAAGCTAATAATCTGAAGAAAAAAAATTACAATTCTTTCTTTTAAGGATTCATACAAATCTAAACAAAGAAAATTTCATAAAACATATTTTTTAAACAAAGATAAAGAACAAATCATTAAAAACAAAATTATCTGTCGAAACATTGTAAGTTTGTAATATTTTTAGTAATAATATATATTTTAGTAGTAACACATACACAATGTATAAATTTTAGTAGTAACACATACCCCAATGTATGTGTGGCCCACATACACCCAGTGTATGTGAAGCCTTTGCGATCTTTTAATCTAATAGATTTTACTACTTTTATCATCAAATAAAGGTATATGCTCATCACTAATCAGTATGTTCTACTATAAGTTAAAAACAACGTTTTCACTTGTAGAAAAGAAGAGTCAACGACATTTCCTTCTGTAGAAGTCAAGCAGTGCATTTTGATATATGTAGTGGTTAGCCTATGTATGACTTGTCATGTACGTTCATCAACTTATACTATATATCTTAAGCACGCAAAGACCTACCACAAACATGCAATCAAATTATAAATTTTGGATGCATGCAAAATTTGAGTCTAAGATGGCTATTATTGACATGCATGCTTAAAAGTTGTTAAGGCGGCACAAGGCATTATATAAGGGCATCAGCTATCTTTACCATCCATAAGACTCATACTACATAGCAACTCTAATTACGGTCATCATATTTCCAAGCTAATAAGGAGATGGCCTCTAATTATCCTAAAACACATCTCTTCCACTTTGCTCTTCTTCTGCTTTTAATCTTAAAATCTGCCAATGTTGAGGGTCTAAACGTGGGGTTTTACGCTAATTCATGTCCTCTAGTTGAGTCCATAACAAGCAATGTTGTCAAACAAACTCTTTCTGTGGCACCTTCTCTCTCTGGCCCCTTGTTGAGAATGTTTTTCCATGATTGTTTCCTTTAGGGTGAGTTTTACTTTATTATGTTTATTATTAAAATGCATTCATTATTGCGTTTCATACTTTCATCTCCCCTCGTTTTGTGTTTTTCTTTTTCATGTTCTCACTAAATTAAATTACATGTAGTTCTGCTAAATTGAACTACTTAATTAGCTTATTTTGGTGTTGAGCTAAGCTTATTCACTAAATTTCTCGCCCCTTGTTATTTATGATCGGAATGCATGATGGCAGAGCCAAAATTTGATCATAGATTGTCACTACTTACTATATAAGAAGAGATTATCAAGTATGATAATTTTAAATTATGCATCAATATATATTTTCAAGATGTAAACATATCCTAACTTTTAAATATATATATTGTTAAAGATACCAATAGTCAAGATGTGTTCTGAGAACAATGAAAAATATAACCACGGAAGATGAGGCTTCTTTTGGGGGATGTTATATAAGTTTATCAAGAGAATAAAGTCGTATGTAGTCCAGCTTTGATGTGATAGTTTTAGGAATTTAACTAATCGAAACAGTTAATAATACTACTTGTACTTTCTCGTTTATTTTTACTTGTAACAGTTCTCTTTTATGGCAATCCCCAAATTACTTGCAACACTAGTACTTTTGACATTGAGTTATCTCTATCTCTCTCGTCATCAAAATTCACATGAATCCATTTTTATTCCTCCCTATCTCTCTGCTCTCCTTGATTTTATGCCTAGATGAAGTATTTTACATCATTAACAAACACAAGGGCTAGAAAGAAGAGCTTCAAAAACCTAAATTAATTTGTGACATGATACATGTCTATCTATGAATACATATGTAGACTTTTATAGGCCATTATCGAACTAACCATCTTTATTATTGATCATGATTGATTATACACAGGGCTGTGATGCTTCCATCTTGCTAGATTCACCAATAAATCAAGCAGAGAAAGATGCAATTCCTAATCAAACGTTTAGATCAGGATTTGAAATAATTGATAGAGTGAAGAGCGCATTGGAAATGCACTGCCCAGGAGTTGTTTCATGTGCTGATATAATTGCCTTGGTTTCTAGGGACGTTGTGGTTGAGGTAATAATTGAATATTTTTCCCCGTAAAATTAAGAGTTTTGCAATGCATAGCCCTGATGGCCAAAGTGATAATATTTTGTGTTATTAAATGTTAATGAAGTTTTTATCTCTACTTTGGGGATGATATTATATTATACATGATCCTTTTAACAAATTCCTTATATATATAATTGCTCCATCTATGTATAAGCACTATGTATATCTTTGCACTAAAATGTGTCTCTTGTTACCTTTGTAGACTGGAGGAGCCTCATGGGAGGTAGAAACAGGAAGGCGAGATGGTCGTGTTTCAATACTCAATGAGACCAGAAGTGAATTACCACCACCATTTTTTGATATAACCTCTTTGAAATCACTTTTCCTACGAAAAGGACTCAGCGTAAAGGACCTTGTTGTTTTATCTGGTATGTTTTTTTTAATATCAAATAATGTACAGGTTGTTAAATCATGTATTTCACAGCAATCTAACAACCTGCATACTGCCTCCACAACTCTATTATACAATTGAGTAGTTGCTCATTAGCCTTAGTAGTAAGTAGTGTGTTGAAACTTGACAAATGACAAGTAATAGTACTAGATTAAGTACTCCTAATGTGCCATTTATACCTAACATAGGACTTAGGAGTATATATTACAGACTTACAGTACTGTTACACCCCTAAAAGAAAAACATAGAAGTAAATAATTACATATTAATAACGTGTAGCTTTTTTGGCATAAAATACAATCATCACTGCGGTTAGTAGCTCTTTCACACACAAGTAAAGAATTATTAGCATCCGCATACCGCATTAACTTGGAGATATAATTGTGCAGGAGCACACACTCTAGGCATATCTCATTGTGCAGCATTCACAGACCGCCTCTACAACTTCTCCGGAACAGGTGACATCAACTCTATTGACCCAACAATGGATCCTAAGTATGTTGCCGCATTAAGGAAGAAATGTACTATTAACAATAATGATCCAAATATTTTCGTCCAAATGGATCCTGGAAGTTCCAAGGTATTTGATGGCCATTACTACGAGCTCGTGTCGAAGAGAAGAGGGTTATTTCAATGTGATGCTGCTTTACTTGATGACCCTGAGACTAGAAATTATGTTGAAACGCACAAGATCATTGGTAACCTAGGAAGCTTCTTTAAAGACTTTGCCGTTTCTATGGTAAATTTGGGAAGAATTGGTGTTCTTACAGGTAATGCTGGCGAAATAAGAAAAGTTTGTTCAAGAATTAATTGAATTATGCAAGTGTGTAGAACAAAATCCTCGATCAGTCCAACTTATAAGGGATTTTCACAAAACATGGAACATATAAAATAAAAGTGGGACGACAAATATGGAGTATATATATTGTACTTGTAGTAGTGGAATGCATGTATGAGAAGTTTTATATGTACCAGACGAACATAAGTAAGAAGATCTTATCGAAATCAAGTGGTTAGATCGGAGTAATTTGTTGCTTATATTCATGCTCATAGCTTGGTTTTTCTTTTGTTTTTAAATTGAACAATCTTCCATCATATCTCAACAAATTGTAGTGAGAAGTTTGGAATCCTTTGTACTGTATTAATGGTAATAATACATACTTCGTTCGTCTTTTCTCTACTGCAATCTTCAATCTCAACACACAAATTAAAGAGGTAGGTCATGTGAGAGGAGATGGATTTAATAATAACTAGTATTTTTTGCACGCGATGCGTGCGCGAACATCGCGGTGATATTGAACATGTTTCTTTTGTTTTCAAAAAATATGGAAGTTACTTTCACTAAAAAAAATCTGGTAGTTTTTTTTGGGAAATCCGGTAGTTACATTAGAGTTTTTTTTTAAAAAAAGTTCTATGACTTTTTTGCCCTCATAAGTTATCCTGGAAGAATAAAAACATAAAGGGTATTTTAGGGAACTCAGGTGGACACCAAAGTCCTCAAGAGTTCCCATATATAATAGAGATAATGATAATAATAATAATAATAATAATAATAATAATAATAATAAAAACAACAATAAAAAATAATAATATAATACGAAAATAATTATGATATTAATAATAATAACAATAATAATACAGTAGTAATATTAATAATAAAAATAATAATTAAAACATTGAGCTAAACTGAACTGAACTGAAATGAAATTTATTGGGATGGTCTAATGATATATGCTCTTTCTGGCATTGAAAAAGATTGTAATTTTTGTAATAGTGATGCGAGTTGCAAAATAAAGTACAAATCTTTTCTAGCCCACAAATTCTTATAAAAGACGGTCTCAGATTAGTGTTAACATGAGACCAACTGATGTCATGCTGACATCACGCACGTGCATCATACCAGCAGTGGTATTAGTTAAGCGCTTGAACCTATTAGTTATGTTAACCTTAAATTGCTTCTGGATGAATTAATTAAGCGCTGGATAAGCGTTGAATTATATTAGTTAAGCGCTTGGACCTATTAGTTATGCTAGTAAAACCATCTCAATTCCCCCTCAATTTATATTTCAGTTGGTCTTGTAAGAGAACGTCTACTTTTATTTTAAAATTAGGCAACATCGCAAGCCCAATGTTAAGAAGAGAACAAACCACCTTTCGAAATATAGTAACTAGTTTAATGTATTTAGTGACCATTTTAATCTATTTAGTGACCAGTTTAATCCATTCAACAATAATATGTTTGAATTCATTTAGTGACTAGTTTAATCCATTCGGCGACTAATTTAATTCATTCAGTAAGACCATCTGGTTATTTACTACCTCCGTCCCAGAATAGTCTGAACACTTTCCTTTTATGTTTGTCCCAAATTAGTTTGAATACTTCCATTATTGGCATGGTCCCACCATTAATATATTATTTCTTTAACACATTTTGGCCCACACTCTACCTTTTATCAATAAAAAGTTACCCAACTTTCTCTCTCCTTTAATAAAAAATACCCCACCAACTCCTATTACATCTACTTTTCAAATAAAATAACATTTGATAACCACACCACAACTTATCACCTTAAAATACGTGTCCCAACAAGTGTTCAAATCTTTCTGGGACGGAGGGAGTATTAAAACTATTTGATGTAGTTCGAGGTTCAAAGGGAAACAAAGAAATTAAAGGAGAAGAGAAGGGACAACTAAGTTGGTGTCAAATGTCTAGGGATAGTGTTGAGTTAGAGTGAGATGGATCGGGCTTGTTATGAGAATGTAGGTTTAGGTTGTCTAATTTTAGCATAAAATTAGACCGCCTATTCTAATAATTTGTGTTTATATTTTCTCTCTCATCTGTCAACACTAATTTCTATCTCCTCTGTCCCTCTCTTCTACCAACTCGCATTTCTCTCTCCTCTGCACTCCATTTCCCTCTCCTCCACCCAACTTCCATTTCTTTCTGAAGCCTACATCTCTTTCTTTTTCTTTCTTTTCTTTTTTGAACATATGAAACTTTCACCTATATAATGTCCTTTTTCGCGACTTCTTCAATATTGATGATGAGAATTTCTCAAAGTTCTTTGTTTCCCTCTATCAATGGGTCTAAACTCTAATGAATCTCTTATTATGAGTTACAACTTTTAGGTAGAAAGTTACATTTTTTCAGGTTAGTAGTTATAGTTTTCTAGTGATTAGTTAACGTTTTCTAGTAAATAGTTATGCAACTGGGTAAATAGTTATATCTGTAAGGTTAATAGTTATGGTTTTTAGTTATTAGTAATTGTTTATAAGTTATTAGTTATAGCTTTCATGTTATTAGTTATAGTTATGGTTCTGGATAAATTGTTATATTCGTAAGGTTGATAGTTATGGTTTTTAGTTATTAATAATTGTTTACACGTTATTAGTTATAGTTTTCATATTATTAGTTATAGTTATGGTTGTGGATTATTAGTTATATTTGTAAGGTTATAGTTATGGTTTTTAGTTATTAGTTATTAGTAAAATGCATTATAATCTGGATTCTATGATATAACTAATATACTTCAACGCTTAACTTTTTTTTGAAAGAGAAATTTCATTAATTAAAAGCCAAACGACATCTACAATAAGTAATAAAGAAAAACAGGATACAATCAAACAAGATCAGATCAACTTCGTCTTCGATGAAACTACAATGAACCGGATCGAATATTATGGCGCAAGTCCCTTGTATTTGTTATCCTAAGCAACTATTAATGGAACCGTCTATCATTTTGACATAGTTTGGAGAAGAACATTCTTGATCTATCCATGTTGACCGCATCCGAGCTTCCAATACCTTCATGTTGATAGTTTTGGACTTCAACCAATGAGAACAATTTCTCATACCTACAAATAAAAAAACTAGACTCACAACTCCCATAAGGGAGAAGGAGACCTCCACAACAGAGAAGACCAGTTTTCCCATATTAGGGCAAAAGAAACTCTCATAAAGAGAGACTAACTTATTCAACAAAACAAAAGAACAAACTAGAAAGTGAAAACAAGAGAGGAAAAGGTGCTTACCATGGATGAGATCATCCATGGCAACCCCAAACTGATGAAGGGTAAGGGGGAAAAAGGGAGGCGGCTAGAGAGAAAAACTAGGTTTAGGGTTGAGGGCGGTTGGTTCAACGCTTAACTAATATAATTCAATGCTTAACTAATATACTTCACCACTTAACTAAGTCATCCAGGAGCAATTTAAGATTAGCATAACTAATAGGTCCAACCGCTTAACTAATTTCACTGCTAGTTTGATGCACACGCGTGATGTCAGCATGACATCAGCTAGTCTCACGTTAACACTAACGTGAGACCGTCTCTTAAAAAACGGACACTTTCTAGCCAGAGATTAATACTAGATTATCGTACTTTTAGTTTATTGAAATTGCGTGATATGCAGAAGGCGCAAGTTGAATGAAGAAAAGTCACATGAGGGCTCAAGAGCAATTATCTAATTTGTCAAGTTAGTGAAGGTTTTGGACTTGATATAATAATTATTGGACAAGAATGTTTTATCCTCATCACAAAATAAAAAAACCAGCATGGAAAAGTCCATAACGAGTTTCGTCCAGATTGTGATTCCTTGGAATAAGTTAATGTACAAGTATCAGGAACATGAAATGATGAACTGTTGCTCGTTCGATAAAGGGAAATATAGTGATAGAGTGTGTTATATTTATTCTCGTATTTGGATGATACAAATTACAAAACAACTAGTGTACGAACCAAAAACTTGACATAAATTACTACTTACTAGTAGGAAAATTAAATTTCTCCATACTAGGACCAAAATGAAGAAAATTAAAGAATACACCACCACGCAAATCCCTCCGCCAACACTTATCGACAGATCATCGCCATTAATCATTTCCAGTGATTAGAATAGGAGATTATAAAAATTCTCAGGAATCTTGATGGATGTAAGTGGGAATCAATTTACTGATATTCTGAGCTTTTTGGAAATTGTTTTGGCGGAAATCAGATTGTAAAAAACCAATTTACTTCCTATATTATGAGATTTCTCGCAAGATCATAAAATCAATTTACATCGCAGAGCACAAAATAAATTTACATTGCAAGATCATAAAATCAATTTACATCGCAATATCGCAAGATCCATGTCGTTTGAGAACCAAAAACTGACCTCGAAGTGTGCGCGAAGATGGTTGCCTGAACCTGTTGAAGAGCGCGAAGTTCGTAGTGGTAGTTCGTTTCTCTCTCCTCTCACCGCTCGGCAACAAGTATGATATTCACCTGTCCGTTGAGGTGGTGACCTCAACCTTCGTAACTCTGCTTCTATTTTCTCTCTCCTCGTCTTCTTGTGTCATCAAATTCACCTACCAAAATGATGACGTTGATGATATTCTGGCGAGTTTTTCCAGGAGAAGAGAGAATGGGGATGGAAGCAGTGGTGGTGGGGACATGGATGATTGGGGAGAGATTGCGAAGGTAGCAATTTGATGATGAAGATTGAAGGGGGAGGGGGAGTGGAGGAGGAGAAAGGGCGGTGGAGGAGAGAGGGAGGGAGTTCAGGAAGGTGAACTGGCTGGTATATCAAATTATCAATATGGAGAGGTAATATAATAATGATACAAATAACATAAAGGTCAATAATAATGATATCAATTATGTTATAAATGATATTAGGTTGTGTAATAATGATAAGGTTTATAAGGAATTTACAAATGATAAAGAAATAGGAGAACATGATATAAGTTTGTTGAAAAATGATATAAAAATGACGCAGAAATGAGTAGTAATGATATAATACATAACGAGTTGATAAATAATACTAATAAAGTAGGAAAAATGATACAAGTTTGCTAAAAATGACATAGAAATTAGTAGAAATGACATATAAATTAGTAATTACAATATGGTATATAAAGAGTTGACAAATAATCATAAAATAGCGAAATATTATATAAGTTTGCTGAAAAATGACATAAAAATGAGCAAAAATAACACATGAATGAGTAATAATGATATGGTACATAAGGGGTTAGCAAATAATAATAAAATAGGAAAAATAATACAAGTTTTCTGCAAAATGACATAGAAATGAGAAATAATGATATGATATATATTGAGTTAACAAATAATAATAATATAGAGGAAAATGATACAAGTTTGCTGAAAAATGACACAAAAATGAGTAATAATGATATAGTATATAAAAAGTCGACAAATAATATTGAAATTGAGGGAAATGATACACGTTTGCTGAAAAATGACATAAAAATGAGTAAAAAGACACATAAATGAGTAATAATGATATGTACATAAGAAAATGACATATAATAATGAAATACGGAAAAATGACATGAACCAGCTTCAAAATTATATAAGTTTGCTGAAAAATGACATGTGACAGCTCCAAAATTATATGAAATATGCCAATAATAATGACATAAAAATGAGTAATATTGATATTAATCAGTTCACATGCACGGTCGAAATGTTATTACACAATAAGTTATGGTGATACATGTTACACCCAAGATGCCCTCATAGTTTTCAGTGGAAGAGTATAATCATTGTGATGCTACAATAATTGAAGTTACATATGTACAAATGTGGATTCAAGAGCTTTTTAAAAAAAATAATTGGTTTCAGTAGATTTCTCCCTCTTATTTGGTGTGATTGTATAACTAATAAACAGAGAATGGTTGCAAATAAGATAGGTAAAATAAGTTACTAAATGTTTCTCGGTCTTTTGCAGAGGTTGAGTATCGATCTCTCACTGACATTACTTATGAGCTTAAATGGCTCACGACTCTCCTGGAATGTCTTGGTGTCCAACACCCTCGTGCTATAAGCCTGCAATGTGGCCGTAAGTCTGCGTTGTATATTGCTCAAAACCTGGGTTTCCATAAGCGGACTAAACACATCGAGGTCGATTGTCATTATGTTCGAGATGCTATTAAGGACGATCTTATTGATCCTAGTCATGTGTCTACCACAGAACAACTTGCAGACATCTTTACCAAGGTTATTGGTAAAACCCAGTTTCTCTACTTACTTAGCAAGTTGGACATTTGTGATCCGCATGCTTGAACCTGAGGGTCGGGGAAGGGTTTATTGGACCTTAATATGTAGCAAATTGATGTCAGGGGTCCAACCTGTGGCTCAAAATTTTTAATAGGTACTTACTATTGATTAATATGTGGAGGTCCTAACTTTAGGGGGCATTGTCTTCTATTGGACCTAGATGACTTATGACTTGCTGAGTAGGTAAATTGATATTTTTGTATTCTATTTTTAATTTCTTAAATCTTTAAACATCTTTCTTTTTTGTTTCTTGAACTCATTAACCAGATACACTGCTTCAATGAAGCATGAAGGAAGAGAGGGAGGTGGGGCACAAGCAGCAGGTCGGGGCCACGGCAGGGGGCGAAACTCCAGTGGGGCGGCAGTTGCGCGGAGGCGGCGGTAAGGCGGAATGATGAGCCACACCATTGAAACGCATCTTAACAACAATCCCGCACCAAGAAAATTTGAACCCGTCAAAAACCTTTAACAATACATCGAAAGTCCCCAAACTCGAATATCATTTCATGAGCAACAACTTTTCTTCATCTTCATCTCTATCATCTGCAACACACACCTTTCGCATGGCAGGAATTGGACCGATGAGCCATGATTAAGAGCCAGCATCGCAAGAAAGTCTCCAACACTGCCTCCAAAGACAAGAAGGTCGTCAATGTCGCTCGTCGTGCTGCTGCCGAGATCAAAACCGTTCTTAAAGGTTTATTTTTTCCAGCAGATTAAAAGTTATATCATCTTACTACTCATTTCTCTTTTTTTTGGGGTCAGATCAATTGAAGTTTAAGTCGTTATTCTAATTTACAACGTTTTTATGCTAGAATTTTGTTAATTGTAAAATAGATTTTGTTGGGATGCGTGAAATTTAGGACATCTTTTGTATACAGTGAATAATTGTGACTTTGTTATCTTTCTCAGTCATCAAAATTGATTTTAGAGTTTTTCTTTGGTTAGACTTTGAGGAAGCTTGGATTATGTTACGAAGAACTTTGTTGTGTTTGGATATCTTGTTGAAAATCTGTTCAAGAAATGTTACGTCGGTGTTAAAATTGAAACTACAGTTGGTTGTCAATGTTTATTATTTTCATCTGGATTTTGGATTGCAGAGGGAAAATGATGTTTTTGCAATGTATTACATATTTTAGTTGTAATTAATTTTTCGAATTGTTTAGCTGATTGTAGTCGGGTTTTGATTGCAAGAACATCCACAGAGGATATGAACCAGGTGTGGTGGGCTTGTGGTTGGTAATGTGTGGTGGAGTAATTTGGTTTGGACCGCCACTGTTGATAAGAGAGAAAGATGGGGGACAAAAATGATGAACGTTAAAGGCTGAAGGAGAGGGATAGACGAAGAAGAAGACAGGAGGGGTGTCACGTGATTTTTAAAGGAGTCATGTGACTCATAACCTGTAACCTGGAGGGTCCAATAAAAGACAATGCTCCCTAAAGTTAGGACCTCTGCAGGTTAATCAATAGTTGAGACATATTAAAAATGTTGAGCCATAGTTGAGACCCCTGACATCAACTTTTCCTTATTTATATGTGTATAATTGGGTTGGCTCTATTTTATGTAGCTTGGGCCTAAAGCCTTTTATTCCTTCTTAGTTTGTATATAATCTCTACACTAGCTTCACAGTAATACAACTTAACATAAATCATTAAACCTTACAACTTGTCAGAGTCGCGCTTTTGGTGAGCAAAGTAACAAAGGGATCAAACTTCTACTCCTTTAATTCAAGGAGATAAGTATCATTAAAAGTAAATACCCCACTACTTACCCTCACAATTTGAAATGAAATGGTTTACTTTGAAGAGGATTAAGACCTGTATATGAGTGAGCATATGAGCCCTTGGGTTACAAATTTTTATCATGACTAGAGGAAGTAATTGAAAACTTTGATTATTTAGTTGGTTGGTTGATAAGAGGTTTTTAATGTGTCGTTAAGGCACTAAAAATCACTTTTCAAACAATATTTATAACACCTAAAAAGCAATTACTAAAAATGTAGTAAAGGCAAGTCAAGGGTCGATCCATAGGAAAAATTGGGATTCACGAAAGTCTAACAAGTTTAAATTGCATAATTGAAAGGGTTTTGGGGGGGGGGTTAGAATGGTAATGAGACAACTAATAACTAGCTAAGATCAAACAAACCAACAAATAAAATATGGGATTAAAATATCAATGAGAAAACACTAGAGTTAAGGCTACTAGTATGAATCAAAACGGAACAATGATCATTAATGAAATTGTGATTCAAAGGCGACAATTATGCAAGGTTTAGTTTTCCTCTAAAATACACGAGTCCTCTCTCGAATGGTCCTCAAGAATAATCCCTTAATCAATCAACTAAATTCTCTCTCGAATGGTCTTTAGTCAATTGATTAAGAGATACAATAAGTACGGAAACCCCTAATGAAAGGATCCCCTTAATTTCTACCCAATATCTTGTCCTAGAAATTAAGTTTATTCATCAAGATGATAAATGAGTTCAAAATTCGATTAAGAATATTTTTAATCAAAATACCAAAGCATAAATGTGATCAACATCTACCCTAAGGTCTCAAAACACCAAGATTAATGCATAATCATTATTAAATCACCACAACATTAACAATAACCTTAATTCATACTTTCACTCTAACCCTAGATAGGAGACTACTCACTAATTATGGATTTTAAGCACAAAAATCTAAAATTTATAACTAATCTAGGGCTAAACATGATTAATAGATGATTAATAGAATAGAAATAAGAAATTATGAAACTATAATGTAAGAGATCTATAACTATGAAAGAAGAGAGAATAACAATGTCAAAGATGAAGAAAAACTGAAAACTTGCAAAATAAATTGATAAAAGGTACCTAGAATATGTAGAATTCAATAAACTTTAATGTATAAATCCGAGATCTAAGACAAACCAATGTGTTTTCTCTTTAATATGGAACCCTAATAAGCTCTTTAAAAACTAGAATAAAGCATAGTTCAAAAATAAAACATAACTACTGTTATAATAGGGCACGAGGCCTTACAAAAATTTCCTGGAACATAAATGGTGCGGGCGCACCAAACCTATTTTTTCTTGTGCAGCTTCCATCATAAGGTGCGGGCGCACATATATATGGTTCTGCTCTGGTCGGATAGTTCAACTTAAAACGAGCATAAATCCTTCGTTTTAGATCCAAATCAAGCTTATAACCAATAGTTTGAAAGCTATCGAAAAGAGCTTTCACCTCCAACTTGAATTACCTTCATCTAATTTGTGGTTTGAAAGTTATGTCCATTTGAAGTTCCCCTTATGAGATTTTATTGTGTCATGTGTTCCTTTGTGCGTGGGACATGGGCATGGTGTGAACGCATCATTTCTCAACTTAGGATCTATATTCATTGCTTTCTTTGCCGACTCTTGAACTTGTTGTCATCTTAAATGATCCAACCTATACATTAAGAACATGGCAAAATGTAGTGAAAGCAATTGTGCTAGAAAATCGGTCAAAATGATCTAAAATCTAGTAAAATGTCATTATGATCAAGAATGATTAAGTGAATGAAATAAAAGAGGAAAGGGATAAGAAAGAGGGAAGTAAGAAAGGGGAGAAAGAGTATCAAAATAAGCTTAAAAAAGTCTGTAAAGTGCGTTAAAAACGCACTTATCATTGGTAATTCACCTTACACTTCTGAGTTCTCAACAAAACTCATAGGAGATGGGGTTTAATAGTTTCAGCTTGGGCTTAATAACTCTGACATAGGCCCTGTTCTTTTGGACTTATTTTCAGCAAAAATAAGTAAAGATAAGTTCAGTTCAGCAAAAATAAGTAAAAATAAGTTCAGTTCAGCAAAAATAAATTCAATCTTATCTAATGATGTAATTATTATTTTTGTTTTCAATATTACTATTTATATTGTTATTAATATTATAATTATAATAACGATGAATTTGTAACTTTTTATTATGTTATTTTATTTATTTTATTTTATTTTATTTTATATTTTTAATTTTTAATTTTTTAATTTATAATTTTTTTATCTTTTTATTTATTTATTTATTTATTTATTTTTATTTTTTTATTTTAATATATTTTTTATTTATTATTTATTATTATTATTTATTATTATTTTTTAATATTTTCTATTTTTTATTATTATTAGTTATTATTTATTTTTTATTATTTATTATTATTAATTATTATTTATTATTATTATTTATTATTTATTATTTATTATTTATTATTTATTATTTATTATTTATTATTTATTATTTATTATTTATTATTTATTATTTATTATTTATTATTTATTATTTATTATTTATTATTTATTATTTATTATTTATTATTTATTATTTATTATTTATTATTTATTATTTATTATTTATTATTTATTATTTATTATTTATTATTTATTATTTATTATTTATTATTTATTATTTATTATTTATTATTTATTATTTATTATTTATTATTTATTATTTATTATTTATTATTTATTATTTATTATTTATTATTTATTATTTATTATTATTATTTATTATTATTTTTATTATTTATTATTTTTTATTGTTATTAGTTATTATTTATTATTTATTATTATTATTTTTTATTATTTATTATTATTATTATTTTATTATATTATTTATTACTATTATTATTATTTATTATTTATTATTTATTATTTATTATTATTATTTATTATTTATTATTATCATTATTTATTATTTATTATTATTATTATTATTATTATTATTATTATTATTATTTATTTTATTATTATTTATTATTATTATTTTATTATATTATTTATTATTCTTATTTTTTATTATTATTATTTATTATTTATTATTTATTATTTATTATTTATTATTTATTATTTATTATTTATTATTTATTATTTATTAATTATTATTTATTATTTATTATTTATTATTTATTATTTATTATTTATTATTTATTATTTATTATTTATTATTTATTATTTATTATTTATTATTTATTATTTATTATTTATTATTTATTATTTATTATTTATTATTTATTATTTATTATTTATTATTTATTATTTATTATTTATTATTTATTATTTATTATTTATTGTTTATTATTTATGATTTATTATTTATTGATTATTATTTATTATTATTATTTATTACTTATTATTTATTATTATTATTATTATTATTATTATTATTATTTATTATTTATTATTATTATTTATTATTTATTATTATTATTATTATTTATTATTATTTATTTATTATTTATTATTATCATTATTTATTATTATTATTATTTATTATTATTATTATTATTATTATTATTTATTATTATTATTATTTTTTATTGTTATTATTATTATTATTATTATTATTTTATTTATTATTTATTATTTATTATTATTATTTAGCAAAAATAAGTTCAGTTCAGCCAAAATAAGTTCAGTTCAGCAAAAATAAAATAAGTTCAGTTCAGTTCAGCCAAAATAAGTTCAAAAGAACAGGGCCATAGAGTAAGGCCTTTGAAACCCTTGTAGTTGCCAAAAATAAAATTGTAAATTTTATTGCTAAAATGCAATTTTTTTTCTCAATATCAGCAACGTGGGCACATGACTCTCTGTTCCTAAGCATATTGATTAGGTTAATTTACAAAATGTCACTCAATTCTTAAATAAATTATTAGATCAAACTTGCATTTTACTACCTCACAATGATTAGGACATATCAGATCTATTCCCCCACTTTCACTTTATTAATAGTTGGATCTCTTCTATCATAATTTATTTTGTTGCTACATTTCAGTAGGAGTGTGTTAGCGACATCCTTTCAATAGCTCTTTTACTCAAGCTTGAATTATCTAAAATAAATTCATCTCACAATTGTACCTTAGATCTTGATTTAAATTTCTTCATTGTAATTGATAGAGCATAAAATTATTCTTGGTGCTTCAACCATCACCTTAAACTTTTGGGTGAGTTGGTCCTTTGACGTAGTATTAGAGCCAACGTGATAAGATGGTCATGGGTTTAAATCTCATCCACCCCTCCTTTCTAAGTGGAATACATAGCGTCAGGTATGAGAGAGGTCTATGTTGCATCCACACTTCAAGGCCAAATGGGGGCATGATAGAGCATAGAATATTTTTACAGTGAATATCATTATATTACATGACATTCTTTGATCTTTAGGAATTTTCGATGAATATTTAAATTATATTTATTAATTATTATTTTACATGAAACTTTTACATATATTTTGTACTCCCTCCGTCCTAAAATAGTATGAACACTTTCATTTTTGAAATGATCCCACTATTACTATATTATTTCTTTTACTCTTCTTTAATTTGAACTACACTCTACCTTTACCAATATAAAATTACCCAACTTTCTATCTCCAATAAAAAATACCCCACCAACTCCTATCACATCTACTTTTTTAATAAAATAACATTTAATTTGATAATCACAGTACAACTTATCACGTTAAACTACGTATCCCAACAAGTGTTCAGATCTTTTTGGGGCAATGGAAATATAGTTTTAAAAGAGTGTTCAATTATACTGGAAGATAGTATTTATATTGTTGTTTTGGTGGTAAGCAACATAAATTTATTTACATATTGAGTGAAGTGTATAGTTGTTTTCTATTGGGATTTTATTTTAGGTTTTCACATGCTTTTGGATCAGTTTGTTTAAAAATAAAACTAAATCGATATGCAATAAATAAAAATGAAAAAATTGTCAAAATAATTTTAAAATTTCACTTATCCTCTCAACATAATTCCACCCCTGGTTTTTCAGGATCGGAATAAATCTGTAATAGCCCATATTTTTAAGCATGTTTTAAATAAAGTAATTATGCTTATTAGTTTAACTAAGCTTTAATTGATTTAACTACAATTAAATTAGTGTGGGTTTTAGGAAATGATGTATTGAATAAATGATTTAAGCTTAAAAAAAGAAAAACAAATCTCTCATTTCTCTTCCTCCCTTCGTGGCTTATGTGGGAAGTGCCATGTCAAGTTCTCATTCTTCTTCAATCAATCAATGAGATAAAAGAAAAACCCCAATTTCTCATTTCTCTGTCCTCCTCGTGTCTTAAGTTCATGAAGCCAAACCAATACCTCTTCCTATTGGTGTCAAGCAAGAGTTCTCTAAGATTTCGAGATTGTCAATTGCAATTATCTTAAAAAGCTTCTCAATATCGCATATCAATTTCAGAAATTCAGCAATTTGATGATCCAAAATTCAACTTCACATTCGAATTGGTTGAAGAATCAAACTCCTAATTTGTTTTCTCTCTCTTCTGGGTTCGGGTTTGTTGTTTCGTCTGCTGCTGCTGGCGGTGCGCCGCCCTATTCGGTGTTGCCGCGGTGTCGCGATTAGCGCTGCCATTCTTGTTGCTGTTGTTGTTCTTCGTTTTTCCGTCCTACCTCTGCTTCGTTTTCATGTGAGATAGGAAATGTAAGTTAGATTAGTAGAATGGATATTGGTTATAATTCTTGTTGAGTTAGAGTACTATAGAGTGCAAGATTAATTAGTATGTGTATAAGAATGGCTAATGAATGAGATTTAGGAATGAGTTTTGATTATATGAGTGAGTTAGATTAGTTTTCATGTATTAAATTTATAGAATGTTTTTCTAATTCTTATTGTTATTGGTAATGTGACTATGGATATGGATTTGTGGAGCACAAGTTAGGTTGGGGATTGAGGATTGAGGTTGATTGGTGGTGTTCTTAGAGGTTACATATAATTGTTCTTGAGTTTGAGGTAACCTTTATGTTCAGCAAAACGTATTTATATGCTCGTATGTGTTGTATTGAATTTTTAGTATCGTATATCGTTTATAGTCATGGGCTCATTGCCATGGTTATAGACTCATATATATATGAGTTAGTTGTGAATTGTTATTGGATGATTATAAAAGAACACTCTTGTTCTGTTATTGGAATTGTTCGGAAATGGTTATAGTTATGAAATATGATTTGAGTATGATAATGTAAAAAGGATTTCGTATTTGTTTTCGCTGGCTTAGCTTATGAACTGAGATAAAAAGTGGGCAAGGTACAGATGGAGAAAAATGATTCAAATATAAGTTCAGTTAAGACCAGAGAAGGTCGAATACTCTGTTATGTTATGTTATGTTATGTTATGTTATGTTATGTTATGTTATGTTATGTTACGTTATGTTATTCTAAAGCCTGTACTTGCCAGTGATTTGTGTTAAGTGATTGAGCTACGCCAGCGATATATTTTAATGAATAAGTTCTTTTCCGAACAATTACCAAGCTTGATTATTATATGAAAAACGTTTGCGAACTAAAACCGTTTTGACGGGCTGGAGTAAATAAAAATACTGAGCTTTCTGCTCATTTTAGTTTTGTTTTTGTTTTGATTTTTCCCTCTTTTATTTGCGGGTTTGTCTTGGAAGCTTGAAGTGGATTATAAGCGAGAGTTTAGTTATTAAGTTAGATGAATGATTCAGAGGTTGTATCTAGAAGCATTCAAGTATTTATTTGAGAATATAATATTATATGTCTGGGAATCGAGTAAAGTATTTCTGTAATAAGATATTTGGTTTTAAAGTTATGTTGTGGGCCCTGACCCACAAGTCCAGGATCGATTTGTAAGGTTATGTTTCCGCTGCAAGATAATGTAAATTCGAGGTTTATTTAATGATAATTGATGTTTGTAAATGTTAAGTGTGATTAGCTAGCAGCTCGGGAGTGTGGGCTGTTACAAAATCCACTTTTGTATTATCAGGACTAACTTCACCTTTGGATTATCAGAAGTGATTCTATGTTTCTGAGGCACTTTTTCAAAAATAATTGCAGCTATTTTTTCTTTTTTGTCTACATAGTAACATGGTCGTGGTCTCGTGGATCAAGTGTACATAGAAAAGTCAGCAACATAGATTATTACTAGGAAGGTACTCTAAATCTTGAGATCATTAGGGAAATTGGGATAATCTATATATGTAATTAATTTTTCCTATTTCAAAAGCTTTTTATAGTAAAAAATTAGTAAAACTGAAACCCAAACATCCAAAACTTATACTATAAACCTAAAGTTGTGGAAGACATTTTAAAAGCAATGTAGAAGGTTCCATCCACTTGTGTGCATCCCAGGTATATATCCTGAGGTGCTCCTAAATGTTCCAAATAATAAAAATATTGACGAGCCTGAAAAAATTGCCCCAAAATTGTCAATTTAAAGGCATCAATACAAGCTTTTAGACATTGCTGGAGTTCGGGTAGCTGATCCAATAGGATGCGTATTGGGACCAAAGAATACCATTTAAAAGCATACTCAATCCTAAAAATAGATAGGAAAAATTGACAACAAAGGTCTCAACTTTGGGTAATAATTTTTAAAAGGTCTGAACTATTGATTAACCTGTGTAGGTCCCAACTTTAGGGGGTTTTAACTTTTAGCGGGCCTCGGTGACTTAAAACCGACGATTTTTTAAAAAATCTCACCTAGTTCCTACATCCTTCCCTCAATTAACCCTTCCGTGTGACCCAAGTTTTACAAGTGATGACCTATTAAGCCGGTTTCACTAAGGCCCGCTAAAAGTTAAGACCCCTAAAGTTGGGACCTACACAGGTTAGTCATAGTTCGGACCTTTTAAAAATTATCACCCAAAGTTGAGACCTCTGTTGTCAATTTTTCCAAATAGATATATGGTGCCTTTATATATAGCTATTTTGGGGTTAAACTTGAATATAAAACAACATTAAAGCCACTTTTAGGCAATGTAGAAAATTTAATGATAATCACAAGAGAGTCATCCTAAGTCATTTTCATATTAGAGCTAACTAACCATATATCATATACATTAGAGCTAACTAACGATAAAGATTCCCTAATTATTAATTCATATATATTCACCTAACATTTGCTATAACCGCCAATTTTGCTTATTGTAGTATATATAGTGTCGCATTTCCCTATAAATTATATTGGTGCTTTGATCTGATTCGATTTTTTGTGTTACGCTGTCCAACCAGAGATAAGCTATAACTCTATTTCCTAAATTAATCAAACTGTATACATATTAGATGGAGTACATTCTTGGGTGCAATGCATTTATATACATACATAAATGCTCGATATTTTCATCATCACATAGAAATAAATTATAATCATGCCGTTATTTTACCTAATCCTCCTATCATAAGGTGTATTTTTTATGTTCTCTTCCTGCGTTTCATGACAACTTCAGAGTCCATACGGGGAAATATGAGGTTGACTTAGCTTCGGCATGAGCCTGCTATTGGACCGATCCAGTACGTCAAGTATGGTTGGCATGTATGGTGGTGGGTGGTTTACAGACGCCATATTGAAAAATACACTTATATTAACCAGAAAAGAAAAAAAAGCTCACAAATTATTAAAATAGGCGGTCTAATTTTAACATAAAATTAGACGAATCCAAAACTGAATTTTTCTAACAAAGCTCATTCCATTTCACTCTAACCCAACACTATCCTAGTCATCCCTTATCTTCTCCTTCTTTGGTTTTCTTGATTCTCGAACTACAACAGACAATTTCAAATATAACCCGACGGTCTTACCGAACGGATTAAACTAGTTACTAAATGGATTAAACTAGTCACTGAATGGGTTAAAAATTTCATTATTGAATAGGCTAAAATGGTCATGAAATAGATTAAACTGGTCCCTAAATAGATTAAACTAGTCACTATATTAAAAAAGGTGGCATGTTCTCTTCTTAATATTGGATTGGGCCGTGCCTAATTTTAAATTTAAAGTAGGCAGTTTCTTACAAGACCAACTGAAAAAAGGTATATCTCTTAAGGGAGCTCGTTGGTCTAGCATGACATGGAGCTCACTACTGGCCCATCTCGATATATTAGGTATGGTGGTGGGTCATATATGGACATATTTTCAAAAATTAGCACGTTGGGGCAATCCACTCATTTTAACAGGAAATATAATTAAAACGTAAAACTCTTAACATAGTTGGTTAGCACGGCATGACCCAACACTGCTCTTGGGCTAGGTTGTATGACCCCTCTATTGGAGAATTGTTAACAACCTCAGCAGAATGATTCATTCATAGTGATTAGATGAATTGAGGAAAACTTAGAGAGAGAAAACTCTATATCATTGAGAGAAAGTAAAGTGATTGAAATGAATACAAAAGAATAGGAAACTAGAGTATTTAAACTAGTTATTACAGCTTGTAGGAGAAGCTAACTAGAAGCTAACCAACTGACTGAACATAATAACATAATGTAATAAATATAACAGAATTATGCTGAGCTGGACATGAGAAGAATCTTCTGTATTGGCTGAGAATCTGCTGATGTGGATGAGGTAGTCTTAACATCCCCCCTCAAGCTTGGCACTGGTGAAAACATGCCAAGTTTGGAAAGCAATTGATTAAACTAAACTGAAGGTAAGACCTTAGTGAAGACATCTGCTAACTGAGCAGAAGTAGGTGTATAAGTTAATGAAATAAGACCTTCCATGAGCTTTTCTCTTGTGAAATGACAATCAATGTCAATACGTTTTGTACGCTCATGGAACACAGGGTTTCTGGCTATATGAAGTGCTGACTGGTTATCACAATGGATAGCAACTGGTTGTAGAGAAGACACACCCAATTCACCTAACAATCTGACTAGCCAGGTCACTTTAGTTGTAGCATTGGCCATTGCTCGATACTCAGCTTCTGAGGAAGATTTTGAGACTGTTGGTTGCTTCTTTGACTTCCAACTTATAGGATAAGACCCAAATAACACAACATACCCAGAAATAGATCTCCTGGAATCAGGACAAGACCCCTAATCTGAATTTGTAAATGCCTGAAGAGTGAGTTTATCTGTGCCCTTTATCAAGATACCTTGACCAGCAATACATTGGAGATATCTAAGCACATGATTAAGAGCTTGGAGATGTGATGTAGTGGGACTTTGCATAAATTGGGAGAGAGTTTGTACACTATAGGCTAGGTCGGGCCTAGTGTGTGTTAGGAAATTTAGCTTACCCACCAAACATCTATAAACTGTAGGATCTTCCAATAAAACACCATCATCAGCAGCAAGTCTTAAATTGATTGGGAGTGGAGTGATAGCAGTCTTGGAGAGATCAAGAGCACAAGAATTCAGAAGTTCTTTAGTGAACTTGGCTTGTGTGAGAGCAATGCCTTGAGGTAAGTATGAGACTTCAATGCCTAGGAAGAAACTAAGTTCTCCTAGATCCTTGATGCTGAAAACTCTGTCTAAATGAGACTTGATGTGATGTATAGTATGAATATCACTTCTAGTCAATATGATATCATCCACATATACTGCCACAAGAGTAAGAAGATCACCATTAGTCTTTAAGAAAAGAGAGTAATCATTTTTAGATTGTTTAAAACCTTGCTTTGTGAGTTCAAACACCAACTTGGCAAACCACTGCCTTGATGCTTGTTTTAACCCATATAATGACTTCTTGAGTCTACATACTTGATTAGAAGGATTAGGAAACCCCTCTGGAAGCTTCATGTAGACTTCCTCATGGAGATCCCCATGAAGGAAAGCATTGTTCACATCAAGTTGAAAGAGTTTCCAACCTCTATAAGCAGCCAAAGCAACAATGCACCTTACCGTAGAAAGCTTCACAACAGGAGAAAAGGTCTCCTGAAAATCAATGCCAAACTGTTGGGTGTAGCCTTTTTCCACAAGCCCAGCCTTAAACCTTTCTACCTCCCCTGTAGATTTTAGCTTGATTTTGAATACCTATTTGCAGCCTATGGGAGTTTTGCCAGGAGGAAGATCAACTATGTCCCAAGTGTTGTTAGCAGACAAGGCTTGAAGTTCCTTGGTCATGGCATCAATCCATTTAGGATCTTTGGATGCTTGAGAATATGTGGTAGGTTCAACTAAAGAAGAAGAGTGAGTGAGAAAGATTTTGTGAGAGGAAGGAAGACAATGAGAACTAATAAGATTACACCAGTGAGAAGGTGTAACAGAATGATTACAAATGTAATCCTGTAGGTAAGTAGGAGTAGTGTGAGACCCGGAAGACTCGTCTTAGAGGGACGAAGTGGAAATAAATGAAGAGCTAGCTGGAGGTGAAGAAGCTGTAGGAGAGGGAGAAGGAGAGTGAGAAGTATGGGAAGAGGAAGTGGGAGAGAAATGATATGTAATAGAGTCATTATGAGAAGTAGTGTCAGTGAGTATAGGTTGAATGTTGTCAGTGTGTATGGGCTGAAAAGGGTCAGAGAAAATGTGGTCATTATTGATTGTGGGAAGAAAAAATTGAAAAGGAGAGGAAGATTGGTTAGAAGAAATATGAAAAAGGGAAATGGTGTTCATAGAAAACAACATCCCTAGAGAGGATCATTTTCTTAGTAGTGAGATAGTAAAGTTTATAGGCCTTCTGGCTGGTAGGGTATCCAAGAAAAACACAAGCATCTGCTCTTGAATCAAACTTTGATCTTACACTCTTCAAAGTAGAAGCAAAACATAAACAACCAAAGCTCTTGAAGTAAGAAACATCAGGTGTACTGCCATATAAGTTCTGAAAAGGAGAGTGTTTGTTCAAGGAAGACAATGGCATTCTGTTGATAATATGAGCAGCACAGGGAACACTTTCACCCCAAAGATGAAAAGGTAATTGAGCTTGAAAGAACAAAGCTCGAGCAGTTTCAAGTAAATGTCTGTGCTTTCTCTCCACATCTCCATTTTGTTGTGGAGAATCAGCACAACTCCTCTGGTGTACAATGCCATTAGCCAAGTAATACTGCAACATAGAACCTTCACAAAGTTCCTAAGCATTGTCTATTCTATTGCTCTGAATAGAACATTGAAACTGTGTTTGCACATAGGAAGCAAAATTTATTAGAATAGGGACAGCATCATATTTAAATTTGAGCAAATGAACCCAAGTAGTCCTTGTAAAGTCATCAACTATAGTGAGGAAAAATCTGCAGCCATTATTAGTTGTATGTACATAGGAACCCCATGTATCAGCATTGATCAATTGAAAAGGCTTACAAGTATGAGAAGAACTAGAATGAAAAGGTAATCTAGTTTGTCTTGCCTTAGAACAGATTTGACATAAGGAGTCACATGTATTCTTAAAATCCAAATCAGGAAACAAGAGTCCCATTTGAGAAAAAGGCATATGACCCATCCTTAGATGCCAGAGTTTAGCATCATTAGCAGTGGACGAGGATGTGAGAGAATTAGGACAGTAAGCAGTACCAGCAGATGTTTGAGAAGAATCAGCATCAGCAGCTAAAGAGGTGCTTCAACATAGTAAAGTCCTGAGTGCAGTTTACCAAGAACTATTGGCTCTGTCAAGGAAGGGCCCTGAAGAGTGCAGCAATTAGCAGAGAAAGAGACAACACCAGAAAAATCATGACACAATTTTGGGATGGATATCAAATTAAAATGAAAGCCAGGAACATAGAGAACTTGATTTAATGTGATAAGGTCATTCAGGATTACTGTGCCAATATGTGTTATCTGTATCTTCCTACCATCAGGGACTGTAATGGTATTATCAATGTTATCAATCACCTTATAAGAGTGAAAAAGGGATAGATCATGACAAATATGATCTGTAGCGCCACTGTCAAGGACCCAGTTTCTCATGTGAAGCTTCTCGAGAAGTATCTGACTTTTGAGGATTTCCTCTAGAATTAGTCAGCATATCAAGAAGCTTTTGATATTGCTCTATAGTAAAAGTTGGCTGGATAATTTATATATGTAGAAGAAGCAGGAGCAGTATTCTCATCAGCAGGAATATCATCTCCTTGAACAGCTGCAGCAAACCTCTTCTGTGAAGGTTTGTAGTCTGGTGGATACCCATGGATCTTGAAACACCTTTCAAGGCTATGTCCAGGGACCTTGCAATGACTGCAGTAATAATAATATGAACCGACTCCTTTATTACCAGTAACATATTTGTTGCCAGAAAACCGTGAACCATTATAATTAGAACTAGATGATGGCTTGTAATTGTTGGTTCTGTTAGAGAATCTCTGTTTGTCTAAAGCAAATGCCATTGATTCAGATGAAGAAGCAGCTTGCATAGTACTAAGTTCTTTTTGTCTTTGTTCCTAAAGCAGAAGTCTGTATGCTTGAGTCAAAGGTGGAAGTTCAGGCATCATCAAAATATTGGTTCTCACTTGCTAATAACCTTCCTTCAGCTCATAAGGAAATGAACTAATCTCTGATCTTGTTGTATTTTGAGAAATTCTGAGTCAAATTACACTTGCATCCAGTGCATTCACAGTAAGGTAGTGGATTAGTAGTGTCTAACTCATCCCATAATACCTTCATTCTTGTAAAAAACACAGCTATATCATCATTTTCTTGTGACATGTTAGCTAGATCCTGTTGAATGGAATATAGTTGAGCAGTAGAGGATTGACCAAAATGATCCTCTAGATCCTTCCAAATGTCCCTAGCTGACATCAAATGTAAGACACTCTTTGCTGTCATAGCACCTAAGGACCTTAAAATCCATCCTGTCACCATATTATTACAGCGTTCCCATGCTTTGAGTTCTTTGGAACCAGCAGTAGTAGGCTTCTCAAGACTACATCAACAAAACACACTTTATTCTTGGATGATAGACTTATGATCATCATCCTCTTCCAATCAGCGTAACCAGTACCATCAAAAACAGGAGAAACTAAGATTTAGAGAATCAGATCAACAGATTTAGATGAACGAAGATTTCAGAGGATCAACAACAGATTTAGATGAATGAAAATTTCAGAGAATCAGGAAATGTTTCAAGAATTAAGAATCAGATGAACAAATTCAGATGAACAAAGATCAGATTTTCAGAACTTGAAATGAATTTTAGATTCCAAGTTATATCTCTGAGATGAGATGAAATCAAATTTCGAGGTTAATCAACGAAATTAGATCAACTTTTGTAATCGATTTGCAAATCAGAATCAGAATTTAGATGAATCAATCTACTATTATTCAATTGAAACAATGAATCAGATGAAAGAAGAATTTAAAGAGAAATTTCAGCAATTACGGAAATATTCAAGATCAGAGAAATGAGAATTTCAAACCAGTAAGAATTTCAGTGTGAATCTAGGATAGTCAAGCTCATCAGGATCGAAGAACAGCGACATCTGATACCATGTTAACAACCTCAGCAGAATGATTCATTCATAGTGATCAGATGAATTGAGGAAAACTTAGAGAGAGAAAACTCTATATCATTGAGAGAAAGTAAAGTGATTGAAATGAATACAAAAGAATAGGAAACTAGAGTATTTAAACTAGTTATTACAGCTTGTAGGAGAAGCTAAATAGAAGCTAACTAACTGATTGAACAGAATAACAAAATGTAATAAATATAACAAAATTATGCTGAGCTGGACATGAGAAGAATCTTCTGTATTGGCTGAGCTTATGCTTATGTGGATGAGGTAGTCTTAACAAGAATCGACAAGAGTAACATGACACGGTTTTTCAGTGCCCTGTTCTAGGTTTGGTCCATTGTGCCATAAGGCCTGTAGCATGACACAACCTAACTCCTCTCGTCACCAAAGAGTAATTAAATTGGAAAGAGTATAGTCCAACATGCAGGATACAACTTTTTAATGTCCCATTCTAGGTTCGATCCATTCTGCCACAATGCATGCTCAGCTGGCTCGATAGCACCCAACTCTACTCGTCACCATGGAATAAATGAATTATGTACTGGTAAGAGATTTTACTTACGACCTTGAGGTCATGTAATCGAACTCTATTAGGAGTACTCATTAAGAGTTGGGATTTCCTTATCGCTCCCCCTCATTCTTACATGTTCTAATCTTATATATATATATATATATATATATATAAAAGATTAGAACATGGCAGTACAGAGCCCCGCTTTTTAGAGGGCCTAAAAGTCTTAAATTAAATGTATTTTTGTCATATTATTCAAAGTTCAAACCCGAACTTTATTTTGTTTAAAATATCTAAATAATGATAGATTTTATAGAATACATTATGTATAAGTTTACAACCTATGCATAATATTCTTATATTTAGGGCCCAACTTTATAATTAGTACAAGGGTTTCAAAAAATATTAAGACTTGTATATAAAATAGATTTTACTACTTTTTATCATGAAAAAAGGTATATCCTCATCACTAAAAAATCAATATGTGCCAGTACTACTAATCTACTATTAAGTTAAAAACATCGTTTTTACTCGTCGCAAAGAAGAGTCCACATTCCCTTCTGTAGAAGTCAAGCAGCGCATTTTTATATAGGTCTATATGTAGCGGGTAGACTATGTATGACTTGTCATGTACAATTCATCAGCTTATATTATATCTTAACTCTTAAGCACCAACCAAGAAAAGACCTACCACAAACATGCAAACAAATTATAAATTTTGGATGCATGCAAAATTTGAATAGCAGCCTCTAAGAAGGCTATTATTGACATGCATGCTTAAAAGTTGTTAAGGCGGCACAAGGCATTATATAAGGGATCACGCATCAGCTATCTTTACCATCCATAGACTAATAATACTACATAACAACTCTAATTAAGCTCATCATTTTTCCAAGCTAATTAAGAGATGGCCTCTAATTATCCTAAAACACATATCTTCCACTTTGCTCTTCTTCTGCTTTTAATCTTACAATCTGCCAATGTTGAGGGTCTAAACGTGGGTTTTTACGGTAATTCATGTCCTCTAGTTGAGTCCATAACAAGCAATGTTGTCAAACAAACTCTTTCTGTGGCACCTTCTCTCTCTGGCCCCTTATTGAGAATGTTTTTCCATGATTGTTTCGTTAGGGTGAGTGTTACTTCATTTTGTTTATTAATTGCATTCATTATTGCGTTGCATATATACTTTCATCTCCCATGGCTTTGTGTTTTTCTTTTTCATGTTTTCACTAAATTAAATTAAATTAAATTTACTTCTGCTAAATTGAATTATATAATTAGCTTATTTTGGTGTTGAGCTAAGCTTATTCACTCAATTTGTTGCCCCTTGTTATTTATGGTTGGAATGTCATGATGGCAGAGACAAAATTTCATTGTAAATTGTCACTAATATATAAGAAGATATATCAAGTTTGATAATTTTGAAATATGCGTGTCTCAATATATATTTTCAAGATATAAACATATCCTAAGTTTTACTTATATATGTTGTTAGTGATACCAATGGTCAAGATGTTATGATAACAATGAAAAATATAAACATGGAAGATGAGGCACTTTTTTTTTTGAAATGGAATATAAATTCATCAAGAGAATGGGTCATATATAGTCCAACCTTGATGTGATAGTTTTAATGATTTAACTAATCGGAACAGCTAATAATACTACTTGTACTTTCTCGTTTATTTTTACTTGTAACACTTCCCTTTTATGGCAATCCCCAAATTACTTACAACACTACTACTACTTTTGACATTGAGTTATCTCTATCTCTCTTTTCATCACAATTCACATGAATCCATTTTTATTCCTCTCTATCTCTCTCCTCTCCTTAATTTTTGTGCCTAGATAAAATATTTTTCATCATGAACAAAAACAAAGGCCAGAAATAAGAGATTTTTTATAACATGATAGATGTCTATTTATGAATATATATGGACTTTTATAGGCCACTATCAATCTAACCATTTTTATTATTGATCATGATTGATTATAAACAGGGCTGTGATGCTTCCGTCTTGCTAGATTCACCAACAAATCAAGCAGAGAAAGATTCAATTCCGAATCAAACCATTAGAGGATTTGAAATCATTGATAGAGTCAAAAGCGCATTGGAAATGCATTGCCCAGGCATTGTTTCATGTGCTGATATAGTAGCCTTGGTTTCTAGGGACGTTGTGGTTCAGGTAATAATTGGAATATTATTTCCCATAAGATTTAGATAGTTTTGCAAGTCATAGCTCTAATGGCCAAAGTGACAATATTTTGTGTTTTTTTTATCCAAAATATTTTGTGTTATTAGATGTTAATAAAGTTTTATTTCTACTTTGGGGATGATATTATCTAATACTTGATCCTTTTAACTAAAATGTGTCTCTTGTTACCTTTGTAGACTGGAGGAGCCTCATGGGAGGTAGAAACAGGAAGGCGAGATGGTCGTGTTTCATTACTCAATGAGGCCCTTAGTGAATTGCCACCACCATTTTTTAATATAACCTCTTTGAAATCACTTTTCCTACGAAAAGGACTCAGTGTAAAGGATCTTGTTGTTTTATCTGGTATGTTATTTTTTTAATGTCAAATGTACAGATTGATAAATCATAAATTTCACAGCAAATTAACAACCTGCATACTCCCGTCACAACTCTATTATACTAGCATGTCTTATAGAATTGTAATTCATACAATGGAGTAATTTGCTCATTAGCCTTAGTACTAGTGTGTTGAAACTTGACAAGCAATATTACTAGATTAAGTACTCCTAATATGTTATTCATAACTAACATAGTATTGGATAAAAAAAAAAATAACTAACATAGTATACGTTATATGACCCTTCAAAGGAAAAACATAGAAGTAAATAATACGACATATTAATAAACTGTAGCTTTTTTGTCATAAAATACAATTATCACTGCGAATAGTGGCTCTTTCACACACAACTAAAGAATGATTAGCATCGACATTAACTTGGAGATATAATTGTGCAGGAGCACACACTATAGGCATATCTCAGTGTGCAGCATTCACAAACCGCCTCTACAACTTCTCCGGAACAGGTGACATCAACTCTATTGACCCAACAATGGATCCTACCTATGTTGCTGCATTAAGGAAGAAATGTATCAGAAATGGTCCAAATATATTCGTCGAAATGGATCCTGGAAGTTCCAAGGTCTTTGATGGCCATTACTATGAGCTCGTGTCGAAGAGAAGAGGTTTATTTCAATCTGATGCTGCTTTACTTGATAACGCTGAGACTAGAAATTATGTTGAAACTCACAAGATCAGCGGTAACCAAGGAAGTTTCTTTAAAGACTTTGCCGTTTCCATGGTAAATATGGGAAGAATTGGTGTTCTTACAGGTAATGCTGGCGAAATAAGAAAAGTTTGTTCAAGAATTAATTGAATTATGTAAGTGTGTGGAACACAATTCTCGATCAGTCCAACTTATAAGGGATTTTCACAAACGTGGAACAAAATAAAAGTGGGACAACAAATATGGAGTATATATATTGATTCTTGGAGTATTGAAATGCATGCATGAGAGGTTTTGTATGTATTAGCCGAGCATAAGTAAGAAGATCTTCCCGAGATCAAGTGGTTAGATCGGAGTACTTGTTGCTTATATTCATGCTCATAGCTTGTTTTTTTCTTTTTTCTTTTGTTTTAAATAGAACAATAGCTTCCATTTTATCTCAACAAAATGTAATGAGAAGTTTGGAATCCTTTGTACTGAATTAATGGTAATAATACATACTTCCTTTGTCTTTCCTCTATTGCAATATTGAATCTCGGCACACAAATTAAAGAGGTCATGTGAGAGGAGATGGATAGAAAGAGATGAAATAGGGACTTCGTGGTTAGGAGAGAGCGAGAAATAGAGAACTTTTATTAGCCAAATATAAATACGTTGTAATTAATATTGAACTTCCATAGGTGGGTGTAGCGATAGGAAAAATACTAATAAGTGTATATATATATATTTATATATGAAATTTTTGTTGGAAAATACCTATTAAAATAGTCATTTTGTTGGGAAAGACCTAATAAAAACTTTTTTGTTGAAAAAGACCTTTTATAATATTTTTCTTTGTTAATTAAGACCACTTCAACATATTCCGGCCAAAAAGCCAATTTTTTCGACATTGACTTTTCTTACCCTTCCTTTCTCCTTAAATGGGACCAACCCATTTTTTGTATCCTGATCCCTTAACCCTACCAAACCCTTTCCTCTTCCTTCCCATCTTAAGGGAATAGGATAGAAAAATATAGAGGTTGGTCCCATTTAATGAGAAAGGGAGGGGAAGAAAAGTCAATGTCAGAAAATTGGCTTTTTGGCCGGAAATATGTTGAGATGGTCTTAAGTAACAAAAGAAAGTATTATAATAGGTCTTTTTCAACAAAAAAAAAATTATTAGGTCTTTCCCGACAAAATATCCATTTTAAAAGGTCTTTTCCAGAAAAAAGTTCTATATATATTGGATTGCTCAAAACAACTATTCTACTATTTCTAGATGAAATTATTGGAATGGTATAACGATTTAGCAAGAAAATTTCGGCAATAATTTCTAAGAAATACTTTTGTTCTTAATCTTTTTTTTTCGCAGAAATTGATGTTCTCTTCTTTTATTGAAAAATATTGTAATTTGTAGGAAAATTTGTCAGAAACCACCTTTTATAACCACTTTTTTGTGAGAAACCACCTTTTAAAAAAAATGGTTAATTAGCCACCTTTTTAGTTCTTTTTTTTGTTGGAAGCCACCACTTGCCGAAATCAGACGTTGACCTCAATTTTTCGGCGTTGACCATCATATTTTCGCCATTCTTCCCCTTTTATCCTTCTCCCCCCTCCCCCTCCCCCCTCACATTGCCCGGCAATCCCCCTCCCCCACCCATCCCCCGGCAACCCACCCTCCCTCCTCGCATCCCCCTCCCCCTCGCAACCCGCCGGCAAACGTCCCCTCCCCTCCCTAGCCATAAGCCCCTCTCCCCCCTCGCATCCCCGGCAAACCCCCCCGGCACCTTCCCACCCCTTCTTCTTCTTCCTCTTTCTCCCTTCCTCCTCCCTTGCTCTGAAATTTCAAAAAAAAAAAAAAATCGAGGGAGGAAGATGCTAGCGAGAAGAAGGGAGAAGCGTGAAATTATTAGAAATGGCGAAAATCTGGGAAAAAAATGGCAAGTGGTGGCTTCCAACAAAAAAAAAAGAACCAAAAAGGTGGCTAATTAACCAATTTTTTTTAAAAGGTGGTTTCTCACAAAAAAAATGGTTATAAAATGTGGTTTCTGACAAATTTCGCTAATTTGTAATAGTGATGCGAGTTGCAATCAACTAAGTACAAATCTTTTCTAGCCAGAGATTAATACTTGATTTTCGTACTTTAGTTTATTCAAATTGTGTGATATATAAGGCGCAAGTTGAATGAAGAAAAGTCATATGTGGACTAAGAGCAATTATCTTAATTTGTCAAGTTAGTGAAGGTTTTGGACTTTATAATAATTATTGGATAAGTATTGTTTATCCTCATCACTGGAATCAACAAGCAGCATGGAAAAGTCCATAATGAGTTTCAATTCGTTCAGATAGTGATTCCTTGGAATAAGATTATGTTTTTTTTTTTTAAAGAGAAATTTCATTAATTGAAAGTCAAACGGCATCTATAATAAGTATTAAAGAAAAACAGGATACAATCAAACAAGATCAGATCAACTTCATCTTCGATGGAACTACAATGAACCAGATCGAATATTGTGGCGCAAGTCCCTTGTATTTGTTGTCCCAAGCAACTATTAATGGAACTGTCTATCATTTTGACATAGTTTGGAGAAGAACATTCTTGATCTATCCATATTAACCGCATCCGAGCTTCCAATACCTTCATGTTGATAGTTTTGAACCAATGGAAACAATTTCTCATACCTACAAATAAAAAAAGTAGACTCACAACTCCCATGGGGAAGGAGCCTCCACAACAGTAGATTACTTCTTCCATATCGAAGACAAAAACTCTCATGTAAAGAAAACTAACTAGAATAAGATTATGTTTAAGTACCCGGAACATGAAATGATGAATTGTTGCTCGGTGGGTAGAGGAAAATATAGTGATAGTGTTTATAAATTATTCTCGTATTTGGATGATACAAAACAATGAGTGTACGTACCAAAAACTTGACATAAATTACTAGTAGGAATATTAAATTTCTCTTCACTAGGATCCAAATGAAGAAAATTAAAGAATGCACCACCATTATCGAGTTTTCAATGGAGTAGTATAATAATTGTGATGCTATAATAATTGAAGGCACATACGTACAAATGTGGATTCAAGAGCTTTTGTTGAAAATTATTGGTTGGGTAGATTTCTCCCACTTATTTGGTATGATTGTATGATTGATAAACAGAGAATGGTTGCAAATAACATATGTTGAATAAGTTATGAGTCACACTTTTTCTAGTCCTTTAATTCAAGGAAATAAGTATCATTTTAAAATATATATACTCCTCTTCTTACCCTCACAATTTAAAATTAAACGGATTACTTCCAAGAGGACCAAGACCTACATATATATGAGCGAGTGAGCATATGAGCCCTTAGGTTACAAACTTTTCATCATGACTAGAGGAAATAATTGGAAACTTTAGAGTATATAGTTGAGGGCTCGTAGGAAGTGGGGTTTAATAGTTTCAGCTTGGGCTAGGCCCTAGAAACCCTTGTAATTGCCAAAAATAAAATTGCAAATTTTGTAGCTAAAATGCGAAAAAAAAATATCAGTATCACCAAAGTGGGCACATAACTCTTTGTTCCCAAACATATTGATCAGTTTTACAAAATGTCACTCAATTCTCAAATAAATTATTAGATCAAACTTGCATAGTTGCATTTTGCTACCTCACAATGATGAGGACATATCAGATTTATTCCCCCGCTTCTACTTTATTAATAGTTGAATCTCTTCTATCATAATTTATCGGAAACATTGACAATAGAGGTCTTAACTTTGGGTGATAATTTTTAAAAGGTCTAAACTATTGATTAACCTGTGTAGGTCCCAACTTTAGGGGGTCTTAACTTTTAGCGGGCCTTAGTGACTTGAAACTGGTTTAATAGGTCATAACTTGTAAAATTTGGGTCACACCAGAAGGGTTAATTGAGTTAGGAAAGTAGGAATTAGGTGAGATTTTAAAAAAAATCGTCAATTTTAAGTCATCGAGGCCCGCTAAAAGTTAAGACCCCCCAAAGTTGGGACCTACACAGGTTAATCAATAGTTCAAACCTTTTAAAAATTATCGCCCAAAGTTCAGACCTCTATTGTCAATTTTTCCTAATTTATTTTGTTGCTACATGTCAACAGGAGTGTGTTAGCGACATCCTTTCAATAATAACTCTCTTACTCAAGCTTAAATTTTCTAAAATAAATTCATCTCACGATTGTACCTTAGCGATCTTAATTTTCTTCATTGTAATTGATAGAGTATAAAATTATTCCTAAGGCTTCAACCATCAGCTTAAACTTTTGGTTGAGTTGGTCATTTGACATGGTATAAGAGCAAGCATGCATGATAAGAAGGTCACGCGTCCAAATCTCATACATCCCTCCTTTCTAAGTGGAATATTTAGCATCAGGTATGAGGGAAGTCTGTGTTGCATCCACACTTCAAGTCCAAATTATCCTCGCGTGAGGGGGCATGATAGAGTATAAAACATTTTTACAATAGATATTATTATATATATTACATGACATTCTTTGATCTTTAGGAATTTTCAATTAATATTGAAATTATATTAGTAATTATTATTTTACATGACATTTTTACATAATATTTGTATAATTTGTAAAAAAAGTTAAATTATACTGGAAGATAGTATTTATATTGTTGTTTTAGTGGAAAGCAACATAAGTTTATTTACATATTGATATAAGAGTATAGTTGTTTTCTATTGGGATTTTATATTAGGTTTTCACATGCTATTGGATTAGTTTGTTTAATAATAATAAAATGGATATACAATAAATAAAAATGAATAACTTGTCACAAATAAATTGAAACTTCGCTAATCTTTTCCCTAAATAATACACCTCTAGATTATTAGGATCCAAATCATTTCCTTTTATATTATCAGGAATAATTTCTCCTTTGAATTATCAGAAATAATTCTTAGTTTCTCAGTCACTTTTTCAAAAACACAAATTCTTATATGTGGCCAGCCGCACCTATAATAGGTGTGGTCGGCCATATATAAAGCTCATCCTCTTCTTTCTCTCTGATTCTCGTGGTTTTCTTATCTCTTTCTTCTCTCTCATGGTTTTCCATTTTCTTCATCACTCGAATACTCGATAGCTTTGTCCAATATCCAAGGGAGAAGCTCCTTATTTACTGTATAGATTCGTACAGAATTAAGGTGATCTTTGAAACCTTCGTTCTCCTAGCATACTTCAACTTTTTCGGATTTTCTTGAGCCAAAATTGTACTTCTCCCTGTTTAGTTTAACATGTTAAATTTCATACAGTTTTGAGTTGATTTGAAATGATTTTGAAGCCGAAGTTTGAAGTTGGTATGAAACCACTGGAAACTGGACCAGTTGCAGTAAGACGATAACTGCGATCTACTGGTATTGAATTTTTGAGTGAAATTTTAACTGAGTGCTTATATCATCTGGATATGTTCGAGTAAAAGTTTTACAAGATTTCAAGTTGTTTTTTTGTCGAGATTCGTACAGAATTAAGGTGAACTTTGAAACCTTCGTTCTCCTAGTATACTTCGACTTTTTTGAAATTTCTTGATCCTAACCTGTATTATTCCCTGTTTAATTTTATATGTTAACATTTCATTAAGTTTTGAGTTGATTTGATACAATTTTGAAGCGGAAATTTGAAGTTGGTATGAAATCGCTGTAAACTGGACCAGTTGGAGTAAAACGATAACTGCGATCTACTAGGATTGAATTTTTGCCTGAAATTTTAGCTGAGTGCTTATAACATCTAGATCTATTTCGTGTCAATTTTCACAGGATTTAGAGTTGTTTTCGTCGAGTTATAGGAATCCTAACCTTAAAAATATTATATGAGTAACCTCGCTTGAATCATACCAGTAACCTCGTTTAGTCATACAAGTAATACCGTTTAATCTATGAGTAACCTCGATTAATTTTATGAGTATTATTATTTGATCTTATGAGTAACCCTATTTATTTATACTGCTACCTCATTTATTTATACGAGTAACCTCATTTAATCATACAAGTAATCCCAATTATTCACAAACGTAACCGCATATATTCAAATGAGTAACCCCTTTCATTCATTAGAGTAAATTGATTAGTTTCTCATTTTATCATTTAGTCATACAAGTAATATCGTTTAATCTATAAGTGACCTCGTTAAATCTTATAAGTAACCCCATCTAATCATACTAGTAACCTCACTTATTTCTACGAGTAACCTCATTTAATCATACGAGTAACCCCAATTATTCAAACGAGTAACCCCTTTCATTCATAAGAGTAAATTGATTAGTTTCTCATTTCCTCATTTAGTCATACAAGTAATATCGTTTAATCTATGAGTAACCTCGTTTAATCTTATTGGTAACCTCATTTAATCATGCGAGTAACCTCAATTGTTCACAAAAGTAGTTGCATTTATTCAAAAGAGTAACTCCATTAATTCGTAAGAGTAAATTGATTAATTTCTAATTTTCTCATTTAGTCATACAAGTAATGTTGTTTAATCTATGAGTAACCTTGTTTAATCTTACCAGTAACCTCGTTTAATCTCATGAGTAACCGCATTTATCCATACTAGTAACCTCATTTATTTATACGAGTAACCTCCTTTAATCACACGAGTAACCGCAACTGTTCACAAAAGTAACTGTATTTATTCAATCTAGTAACCCAATTATTCATAAGACTAAATTAATTAGTTTTCATTTTCTCGTTTAGTCATCCAAGTAATGTCATTTAATCTATAAGTAACCTCGTTTATTCTTATGAGTAACCTTGTTTCACTAGTAAAATAATAATAAATTATTGTGGTCCTTAAAGGCCCTATTGCTGCGATTTTCGATGCGCAGCAATAGGTCACAACAGGTTGTTGTAATCACAATTCCGCATCAATATTGTCAATCCATTGATGCGGTTGTTACTAGAAATCGGAGCAATAGGTTGGTCAATACGATTTTTTTTTTGGCCTTTTCCTATCAAGGGAAAAATTGTATGCAAAGAAAATAATTGAAAAAGACAAAATAAACTAGACCAATCTCATCAATAGCAGAGGAAGTTACAAACAAACTCGTTACAAAAAGTATATAAACGATCGAATTAAAAATTCTCATTAATGTATAAATCACGCCAATTAAAAAAAATATAAGATCATAAATAAAAATGAAAAATATCCAAATTATATACCAGCAATACAAAACAATCACCAATTACAAAAAATGTGAAAAACATAAAAATCAAAAATAGGAATGAGAAAATCCAAAAGGAAAAAAGAATGAAGAAATGAAATCGAAGAGAAAATAAAATCAATAATAAGTTGCGCCATCTATATTCATCCGCAATCACAATTCTCGGACCACGGCCTTCTCGATTTTCAGACCACCGCCATCTCGCTACAACCACAACACATCACCATCGCCAGCATCGACCATATTTCGACGAACCAGCACCTTTTCATCCAACGCCAGCGCCTTTTATTTCTTCCCCCTTAGCAGTCATTATACTCTACCGGATTCGAAAAACCACTGCTAACGCCTTTTTCTTGTGAGTGAAAGGGAATGGGAGAGTGAGATAGGGCGAAGGAGTGAGAACTGAGAAAGGACGAGATACACCGGTGTTTGAGAGTGAGATAGACAAAGGAGTGAAAGTGGTGGCTATTAAGAGGAGTGAGAGAATGGGAGAGTGAGATTCGTGAAACAATGAGGGAGACGGTGAGATGAGTCAGAGACGGTGAGAGGAGTGGGAGACAAAGGAATGAAACGACGCTCAATACAGGCAACCCATAGGGCCGAGAGCACGTTTTTATATTAGGAAAAATTGACGCTATGGGGCTCAACTATGAGCGGTTTTCTTTAATAGGTTCCAACTATCGAAAATCCAGTGACAGGCCGAACTATTACATGACTCATCTTTGCGTGGGCCTGGCAGGTTAGGTAACCTGCTACTTCGGGTTAATAGGGTCACGTGACTTAAAAAACCATCCTCACATGTTTTCTTTTTTAACTAGCTTTCCCCTTTTGTTCTTCTACCCCTCTCCTTCTTCATCCTTTACCCAGAAAACTGAAAATCCCATGGCAGCATATATATAAGTACCTGAACAATCCCCATTAAAATTAACTCTTCAAAATCCATATACTTTAATTTCAAACTTCAAAATTTATGCACTTATGCTCGTTGCAGCATACTGATCTTACTCAAACTTCTACAATTGTTGCCATTAACAACAATCATTCTTCCCTTGCATTTCTCTCTCTCACAATTTGCGTGTGTATGGGTCCACTCTTAGCTCAACATTCAGGTTAACTAGCAACCCCCCTCCCACAAAAAAAAAAACACTCCCATAAAAAACGATTCTTCTTCCTTCTCACTACCACCGATTTTTCCCTTACAACAATCGGCAACTGCCATCACCGGCGGTGTGGGATGATGAGAGAGAAAGTGTTAATTATAATGGGCCCCACTAATTTAGGGAAATCTCATCTTTCCGTCGACATCCCAACCCATTTTCACGCCGAAATTATAAACTCCGATCAGAATTTGTGAACCTATAATGTCCTAATGCACAAATAAACCAAACCTAGAAGAACTTGGAATTCTAAAGTTACGTATTTTCTCGAATTTATTCCAGACAATCTGCAAAATTTCACCTAAAATCTAAGAAAAATAGCAACAAGATTATTGTTTGCAAAAGTATTGAAATTGCACAGAGTAATCAGCGCAAAATGGGTGGATTGGTGAGGTTCACGGTGGAGTAGGATGTCTGGTTGGCATGGCTGGAGGGTGAAAGAAGATGATAGTTGGAAGGGGAGAAATTTTGAAGATTTAAGAAATTAAAAATAAATAAAATAATATCAGTTATACCTATTTAGCAGGTTATAAGTCATTTGGATCCGATAAAAGACAATGCTCCCTATAATTTGGCCTGCCACTGGATTATTGATAGTTGGTACCTATTAAAGAGAACCGCTCATAGTTGAGCCCCATAGCATCAATTTTTCCTTTATATTATAAACTAACTTATTGCTGCGGTTTCTCTCGAAAACCGCGGCAATAGATCAAATGATAAAATTATTATAATATATTGCTGCGGTTTCTTCTAAAAACCGCAACAATAGGTTGTATTACATGCTTTATCTTTTCCGCACTCAGGCTATTGCTGCGTATGAGTAAAAGGGCAACAATTCAATAGCAGCAATAAGCTAAATTTCTACTAGTGTTTAATCTTATGAGTAAACCCATTTATTCATATTATTAACCTCATTTATTTATACGAGTAACCTCAATTAATCATACAAATAACCCCAATTGTTCACAAAAGTAAGCTTATTTATTCAAACGAGTAACCCGTTCATTCATAATGATAAATTGATTAGTTTGTCATTTTCTCGTTTAGTAAAGTCAACTATACAACTATGAGTAACCTAATTTTATGCGTAGCCCAACTATTAATAGTAAATTGATTAGTTTAGTCTTATGTGTAACCCAATTTATTCATACTAGTAACCTCATCTATTTATACGAGTAACCTCATATATATATACGAGTAACCTCATTTAATAATATGAGTAACCCCAAAGGTTCATAAAAGTAACCGTTTTGTTCAAACGAATAACCCTATTAATTCATTAGAGTAAACTTATTAGTAACCCCACTCATTCATAAGAGTAACCCCATTAATTCATATGAGTAACCTAATTCGGTCATAAGAGTAACCTCATTTAATCATATGATGACCCTATTTAATCATACAAGTAACCGCAAGTGTTCACAAAAGTAACCCCATTTCTTCATATGGGTAACCTCATTCGTTAATAAGAGTAAGCTGATCAATATTCCTTTTTGTTATAAAAGTAACCACAATTATATATAAGAGTAACACTCTTTTATTGTTAATAGTAACCACATATTCATATAAGTAACTCCATTTGTTCATAAGAGTAACTCCATTTGTTCATAAGGGTTTGTGCACAAGGGTCAACTTCAAATGGTCATATCTCACAACACACTCAATATCTTGGAAAGAGTCAAGTTGAAGATAAAAATTTGACTCCATAGCTTTCCAACACCTGGTGAAAATCCCAATTCCAATGAGAAACGAGTGAGTTATGACATTTAAAAAATGAGCTGATTTACGCTGATTCCACGCGCGGCCACACCTACATTTATACGTTTGGCCGGCCGTATGTAAGACAGATTGTTTCAAAAATAATTGCAGCTATTTTTCTTTTTTGTCTACATAATAACATGGTTGTGGATCCAGTGGCGGGCCGAAGCAGGTACATGGGGGTACAGCTCACCAGATACCCCTGAGGTTTTACGAAATGCACCAGGTACACCTCTTGTTTCAGAAATGCACCAGATACCCTTGTGGTTTAGATAAAATGCACCAAGTACCCTTAATGACTAACTTTGTCAAGGTTCTGTTAGTCATTAAAGGCAAATCAACCTAATTATTGCTAATTATCCTAAATAATTATAGTTAAACCCTTATAATCCTAGTTAATTAAATCCACCACCTCCCCTCCCACCCACCCACCCACCCACCCATCCATCCATCCATTACTCTAGCCTCCAAAACCACCCCTTCCCAACCCTCAGAAATTCTAATTTTATATCAAACTTCCATGAACCTCATAATCCATTTACAAACTGGAAAATAAAAATCCGCCCAAACCACTCATTTCAAAGCTGCAAAAAATTGAACAAAAAGGCACTTCAATCAAGAACTTATACAGTGAAATATGTGCGTTGAATCTTGATTGCGAATGAGAGAAAGGAGGAGAAAGTGGTAGGTGGTGCAAGGGTCGTGTAGGGCGGTAAGTGCGGAGGAGATAGAGAGGAAGGCAAAGGTGGTGGTTGGTGCGGTGGTTAGTGCGAATGAGAGAGTGGAGGAACAGAAGGATGTGGTGGGAGAGAGAGGAGGAAGGAGAGGGTGGTGGGTGGTGCAGTGGTTAGTGTGAAGGAGAGACGGGAAGGAAAAGGTGGTGCAAGGGTGGTGTAGGGAGGTGAGTGCGGAGGTGAAAGATGAGGAAAAAGAAGGCGGCGGTTGGTGCAAAGGTGGAGTGGGTGGCCCAAAAAGAAGATAGAGAGATATATAGATTGAGTAAAAGAAACAAAAAAAGAAATTAGTTCTGTAAAGCTAACGGAAACTTGACGCCGTTAGTCATTAAGGATATTTGGTGTATTTTATCTAAACCACAAGGGTATCTGGTGCATTTATGAAATAAGAGAGTTACGTGGTGCATGTCGTGAAACCTCATGATCACCTAGTCGAAAAAAAACCGAAAAAAATCAGCTTTAAAAACAAAAAAAAGGGAAAAAATGACCTGAATTGAAAACAGAGGAAAAACGCGCTCCTCTCTCTTTCTCCTCTTAAACTTCACTTCTCTCTCTAGAGATGACAATTATTGTAACACCCCCAAATTTCTCTCTTTTTGAAGAATATATTTTAATATAAAACACTTGAGAAACTTGAGAGTATTACTGCCACGTGATAACGTTAAATGCCTTAATACTAACTACAACTGAACTTTAGACTAATGCAGCGGAAATATCTAAAATAACTTAAATAACTTCTCTTTATTAATATAAACTTTATTGTACAACTATATAACAAGAAAAATAAAATAACAACTCCTTGACTAATTATGATTCCTCACTAGCTCCCCCATATGAAGTATGCATCATATCAACCTGTAAAATCTGCTCGCCAAAATAGGGTCATCACATGGACAAAGCCATAAAACAAAACAAATAAAAGCGTGTCAGTAAAAATACTGAGTACATGTATATGCGGAGTATTAAACACTTTATATAATTTAACATTTGAAATATTTAATTTCGAAAAACCTTTCTGGATACTTGATAATACTTGCATAATATAAAGTATATAACCTTGATAAAAATCATTTTTCCTTGCCTAGGTACCTTTCCTAAAGTGTGCACACCCCCCAAGTTTAGTATTCCTTAATGAGTCTATGACGAGGGGAACTACCTTGTCCACATGACTTAAACAAAAAGTACATGGGTAAATAATATAATGGCTACCGTTCTTGCTAATAAATAACAAGCCGTTGCACGGGTAAATAATAATAGCTACCGTTCTTGTTAATAAATAACAATGCCGCTGCTCTTTATAATTGTGATCATAAAAGATCATATATCTAATAAAGATCTTTCGGAAATAATACTCCTTTAAAAGAATAATAATTCTTATGTGAAACCTTAGCCATATAAGAGGCATAAAATACTTGAGCTTTGAAGTAATCTATAAAAAAAAAAAAAACACTAATGATACTAATGGTAATTCCAACAACTATACCGATTACAGTTTAGTATTAGTGACGCAAGTCAAGTAACTCACATATATGTATAATAAAAGTCAATGATCACCTAGTATATATTCGTGATGCCATTCAAGTAATTTACTCACATATATATGTATAATAAAAGTCAATGATCACCTAGTATTCGCTAGTTCAGATGGATACTCTCAAGCTCTATTGGCAGCCACAGTTTAAACAAGCTGGTTATTCTTCCTCAAATTACTATAAGCATATGATCGACACCTATTATCACCTTAATACCTTCCTTTATCTCTTAGTTTGGTATAACAATGAAACATATGATTGGAGATCAAAAGAAATCTTAGTCTTGAATATTAATAATAACTTACATGTATCCACATGTTGTTCATAGTTAAACTCAAATAAAACATGTATTTCAATCCAAATAATAAACCTAGAAACATGATACTATGCATGCCAAACATTTATTAAAGATCCACCTATACACGGACCTTGAAAATTAATAACTACTAGGGAGAACAGAAAAGGTAGGCTAAGAGAGGGAGAGAGAGAGTTTAAACTTGAGAAAAGATATGTATTCCTCAAATTTGGTGTGAAGAATATGATGGGTGGAGGCCCTATTTATCCTAGTTGGACAAGTAGAGGTCATACAAGGACTCGAAACTAAAGAGATGGGTTTTTGAGAAAAAATTAACCCCAAATTTCTCTCTTTTTGAAGAATATATTTTAATATAAAACACTTGAGAAACTTGAGAGTATTACTGCCACGTGATAACGTTAAAGGCTTTAATAATAACTACAACTGAACATTAGACTAATGCAGCGGAAATATCTAAAATAACTTAAATAACTTCTCTTTATTAATATAAACTTTATTGTACAACTATATAACAAGAAAAATAAAATAACAACTCCTTGACTAATTATGATTCCTCACTAGCTCCCCATATGAAGTATGCATCATATCAACCTTGTAAAAATCTGCTCGCCAAAATAGTAGGGTCATCACAGGGACAAAGCCATAAAACAAAACAAATAAATGCGTGTCAGTAAAAATACTGAGTACATGTATAAGCGGAGTATTAAACACTTTATATAATTTAACATTTGAAATATTTAATTTCGAAAAACCTTTATGGATACTTGATAATACTTGCATAATATAGAGTATATAACCTTGATAAAAATCATTTTTCCTTGCCTAGGTACCTTTCCTAAAGTGTGCACACCCCCCAAGTTTAGTATTCCTTAATGAGTCTATGACGAGGGGAACTACCTTGTCCACATGACTTATACAAAAAGTACATGGGTAAATAATATAATGGCTACCGTTCTTGCTAATAAATAACAAGTCGTTGCATGGGTAAATAATAATAGCTACCGTTCTTGTTAATAAATAACAAGTCGTTGCCTCTTTATAATTGTGATCATAAAAGATCATATATCTAATAAAAATCTTTCGGAAATAATATTCCTTTAAAAGAATAATAATTCTTATGTGAAACCTTAGCCATATAAGAGGCATAAAATACTTGAGCTTTGAAGTAATCTATAAAAAAAAAACACTAATGATACTAATGGTAATTCCAACAACTATACCGATTACAGTTTAGTATTAGTGACGCAAGTCAAGTAACTCACATATATGTATAATAAAAGTCAATGATCACCTAGTATATATTCGTGATGCCATTCAAGTAATTTACTCACATATATATGTATAATAAAAGTCAATGATCACCTAGTATTCGCTAGTTCAGATGGATACTCTCAAGCTCTATTGGCAGCCACAGTTTAAACAAGCTGGTTATTCTTCCTCAAATTACTATAAGCATATGATCGACACCTATTATCACCTTAATACCTTCCTTTATCTCTTAGTTTGGTATAACAATGAAACATATGATTGGAGATCAAAAGAAATCTTAGTCTTGAATATTAATAATAACTTACACGTATCCACATGTTGTTCATAGTTAAACTCAAATAAAACATGTATTTCAATCCAAATAATAAACCTAGAAACATGATACTATGCATGCCAAACATTTATTAAAGATCCACCTATACACGGACCTTGAAAATTAATAACTACTAGGGAGAACAGAAAAGGTAGGCTAAGAGAGGGAGAGAGAGAGTTTAAACTTGAGAAAAGATATGTATTCCTCAAATTTGGTGTGAAGAATATGATGGGTGGAGGCCCCTATTTATACTAGTTGGACAAGTAGGGTCATACAAGGACTCGAAACTAAAGAGATGGGTTTTTGAGAAAAAATTAACCCCAAATTTCTCTCTTTTTGAAGAATATATTTTAATATAAAACACTTGAGAAACTTGAGAGTATTGCTAGCTACGTGATAACGTTAAAGGCTTTAATAATAACTACAACTGAACATTAGACTAATGCAGCGGAAATATCTAAAATAACTTAAATAACTTCTCTTTATTAATATAAACTTTATTGTACAACTATATAACAAGAAAAATAAAATAACAACTCCTTGACTAATTATGATTCCTCACTAGCTCCCCCATATGAAGTATGCATCATATCAACCTGTAAAATCTGCTCGCCAAAATAGTAGGGTCATCACAGGGACAAAGCCATAAAACAAAACAAATAAATGCGTGTCAGTAAAAATACTGAGTACATGTATAAGCGGAGTATTAAACACTTTATATAATTTAACATTTGAAATATTTAATTTCGAAAAACCTTTATGGATACTTGATAATACTTGCATAATATAGAGTATATAACCTTGATAAAAATCATTTTTCCTTGCCTAGGTACCTTTCCTAAAGTGTGCACACCCCCCAAGTTTAGTATTCCTTAATGAGTCTATGACGAGGGGAACTACCTTGTCCACATGACTTATACAAAAAGTACATGGGTAAATAATATAATGGCTACCGTTCTTGCTAATAAATAACAAGTCGTTGCATGGGTAAATAATAATAGCTACCGTTCTTGTTAATAAATAACAAGTCGTTGCCTCTTTATAATTGTGATCATAAAAGATCATATATCTAATAAAAATCTTTCGGAAATAATATTCCTTTAAAAGAATAATAATTCTTATGTGAAACCTTAGCCATATAAGAGGCATAAAATACTTGAGCTTTGAAGTAATCTATAAAAAAAAACACTAATGATACTAATGGTAATTCCAACAACTATACCGATTACAGTTTAGTATTAGTGACGCAAGTCAAGTAACTCACATATATGAATAATAAAAGTCAATGATCACCTAGTATATATTCGTGATGCCATTCAAGTAATTAACTCACATATATATGTATAATAAAAGTCAATGATCACCTAGTATTCGCTAGTTCAGATGGATACTCTCAAGCTCTATTGGCAGCCACAGTTTAAACAAGCTGGTTATTCTTCCTCAGATTACTATAAGCATATGATCGACACCTATTATCATTTATCACCTTAATACCTTCCTTTATCTCTTAGTTTGGTATAACAATGAAACATATTATTGGAGATCAAAAGAAATCTTAGTCTTGAATATTAATAATAACTTACACGTATCCACATGTTGTTCATAGTTAAACTCAAATAAAACATGTATTTCAATCCAAATAATAAACCTAGAAACATGATACTATGCATGCCAAACATTTATTAAAGATCCACCTATACACGCACCTTGAAAATTAATAACTACTAGGGAGAACAGAAAAGGTAGGCTAAGAGAGGGAGAGAGAGAGTTTAAACTTGAGAAAAGATATGTATTCCTCAAATTTGGTGTGAAGAATATGATGGGTGGAGGCCCCTATTTATACTAGTTGGACAAGCAGGGTCATACAAGGACTCGAAACTAAAGAGATGGGTTTTTGAGAAAAGATAAATAATTTTAGCTATGATACATTATTTCTTATGATCATATAGCTAGAATAGAGGAATATTCCATAAGATAAATAGTCTAGATGCTTAAATTAACCAAAAGATAAAAACAAAATAACAAAATCTTGATAACATGAACTTAGCCCTGGCGGTGAGTTGCCGAGGTCACGCTTTGATATTTATTTTTTTATTTTTTTTTCTTTTTATAAATCTTTTGTAAATCTTTTGTAAACCTACTCTCTTTATTTTGTAAATCCTTTTTTGAATTTTCCTTTTCAAAATATTTTTAATTTTTTCTAAACTAATTACTTGGATTATAATAAGAAAACTTTTAGGCCCAAATCTTAATTTGGGCTAGAGTCTATTTGAAAAACCCATAATCTATTATAAAAGCCTATTTAAGACCTTTATAATTAACAAAAAGCCTTTTTAGTATATAAAACCTTATAAAAATTATACTAATAACTTACTAAAAATACGGAGTATTACGGACTACCCCCCTTGAAAGAAGTTTCGTCCTCGAAACTTAACGCATGCAATTAAGAAATAAAGCAAGTAATTCACAAATGCTATAAACTTCCTATAAAAGTAAGCTGGTTCACTTAATAACTCATGAAACAAGTCAAAATTAGGTCAAAAATAACGTTCTAAGGTCCAACGCGCGAAACTCTATCGTATTCTATCCCCCTTAAAAGGAGTTACGCCCCCGTAACTCGCTAAGACTTAAAACTTGACTAAAATATTTTTTTCACCAACTTTGTAATACAAATAATATAAGAATCATTAGTTGAAACATAATAACAAAATCACTAGATAGATAATATTTTCGAAAATATCTTTTGAGCTTTGAAAATTAACCTCTTTTTCAAGGTAATAATAATAGAAGCATTTGCCTTCAATAATAAATCAACATAATAAAGAAAATATTTAAATAAGTCCAAAAGGGTATAATTTATGACAAACTGAAAAGTTTTATAAAATTTGAGTAGGAAAATTTTCCAAATTCTAGAATAATAAAGAATTTCAGCTTAACACTAATGGCAAGTGTTGTAGGAAAAATATTTGAGGGAAATACTAAAATGTTATGAAAATGCTATAATGTAATGAGAACAAAAGAATTTTATAAAACCCTTCGCAAGTTTTACTCGAAAACGCCTTTATTTAAATAAAAAATAAGACTTGCTTTCTCCTTAAAAAGCTTCAAAAACTCATGAAGGTCTCACAATAAATATCATAAAAAAAATTACCCTTGATCCTACTACAAATCAAAATCAAATAAATTCATCATTATTCACAAGCAAAACTTGTTAGTATATATACTAACACAACATATACTTGAAGAAAAATAAACTTCCTTACTTAGGTCCTCAAAACTAAAACTCCTCGAAATTCATCTTCAATTTTTTTTTCTTAAAGTACCATAATTAATATTCTCTCAAAATAGACAATAGTCAACTAGGACTTGAGATAGTAAATAAACAATCTTGCCTCAAAATTGATATAATCTCCATTTTAATAAAATTAACTCCTTCACATGATATATACTCATTGCTTAAATTCATAAGACGAAAATACGACTACTATTTCCAAAATCAATTACCTTGGTTGACTAATTTCTTCCCATTTCTCCTTTATTAAACTTTCGATTTTTTTCTTTTCAAAAAAAAAGTATATTTCTTCCATTATTAAAGTCGCTTGACTCCTTTGATAATCGATATACCCAATCCTTTATAACTCATTGTAACAACAATAATACACTACTATTCAATCAAGAGTTCAAGACTACTTCCAAAAATAATACTCCTCTTGATACCCAATAATACCCCAAAATCAACTTAGCATGACGTTTGGAAAGCTCTAGTATCTTACTTCCACCTTTTAAAGCAAAAAGAATTCAAAGGAACCTACTAAAAAAATCAAATATGGTCTTTCATACTTTCTTTGCTTTACTATAACAACGATAACTCCTTTAAATATACTTGCAATTCAGCATAGGGTAAAATTCCTTAATTAAATCAAACTTCCAATATGGTATCTCATATACCTATAAGGTCCTCGTAATATTCCTTATTTTGTCACCTTTTTAAGGTTATATCTATATCATAGCTAAAATGGTGTTGACTATATCCATAAAAAAAATATATAACTTATCTAAATCATGATAATTTGCCCAAAGGAGTATAAATCATTGATCTCCTACTTGTACTTTCCACAAATCATAAAATTTCCCTTTCTTACTCATGTCGCTAAATATTAAAGATCATCCAACTTCATAAAACTTCAAATGACTAATTTCACAATTCTTAGCATAACATAAGGTAATGTCTTCTTCATGTCTATATGAAAAAAAAAACATAACTACTAAACTTCTTTCCTTCAAAGGAATAAACCAAAACAGTATTCACCTATAATGAATCTAAAACAACTAGGCTTACTTTGAAGTCATAGGTTCTTGTAACACTTATAAATTAACAAAACAAACATATAAATCACTTTGCATGAATTAGATCACATGCATACATGTCATATAAGACGTTAAATAATCAAATTCATCTCGTAGAAAATATCGATGCCAAAAAAAAAATGCCTCAAAAGATAGTAATATCACAACTTGCAAGTAGCTTCTTAATAATATGTCATGAAAGACAGAATAATAACTCAATTCTTATAATCAACAATAAAATCCTTCTGTTGCTTATGAAAAATACAAAGATTTTCATATTAACTTGACAATAAGTCAAACCTCCTTGAAATATATTCAAAATAATCATATTTCTAATATAACAATAAATAACTAAACAATTCATATAAAAATTTCAATACTTCATAAAAAAAAAAATTGCAGCTTTGTAATTTGAAAAGATGTATAGATATATAAGTAAAAATATGAATTACATGTTGACATAATAGTCAAAATAAAATAAAATAAAATTGTAACAATAATTTGAAATGAATCGAAAAGATTCAGAATTTCTAAAAAAATATATTTTTTTTCTAAATTTTCGAAAAAAATACGTCTATCATCTTATTCTACTTATGCACATAAAATGCTAAAACTTTTCTTGCCAAAATTATTTTTTTCAACCTTTTGTTTTTCCAAATATGTTTTATAGTGAGTACTTGATTCATGACAAAGAATAGTCGGGCCAATGAATTTCCCAGGAAAGAATTGGTTACACGCAACGTTGGTGAGAGCCCAAGCCTTTCCTTGCCGGAAATATTGCCAACCCAACTTATCCAAATCAATCGTTTTTCCTCAAATAATAAAATAGATTTTATGCATATTTAATATAAATATGAAAAGAATGTGAAACTCTCTAACCTATATGCCCATCCTTAAGTCTACCCATTAATTTTAGATTCCAGTTTCATATCCCTAGGCTTTTAAACTGATACCACTTTGTAACACCCTCAAATTTCTCTCTTTTTGAAGAATATATTTTAATATAAAACACTTGAGAAACTTGAGAGTATTACTGCCACGTGATAACGTTAAAGGCTTTAATACTAACTACAACTGAACTTTAGACTAATGCAGCGGAAATATCTAAAATAACTTAAATAACTTCTCTTTATTAATATAAACTTTATTGTACAACTATATAACAAGAAAAAATAAAATAACAACTCCTTGACTAATTATGATTCCTCACTAGCTCCCCATATGAAGTATGCATCATATCAACCTGTAAAATCTTGCTCGCCAAAATAGGGTCATCACAGGGACAAAGCCATAAAACAAAACAAATAAAAGCGTGTCAGTAAAAATATTGAGTACCTGTATATGCGGAGTATTAAACACTTTATATAATTTAACATTTGAAATATTTAATTTCGAAAAACCTTTCTGGATACTTGATAATACTTGCATAATATAAAGTATATAACCTTGATAAAAATCATTTTTCCTTGCCTAGGTACCTTTCCTAAAGTGTGCACACCCCCCAAGTTTAGTATTCCTTAATGAGTCTATGACGAGGGGAACTACCTTGTCCACATGACTTAAACAAAAAGTACATGGGTAAATAATATAATGGCTACCGTTCTTGCTAATAAATAACAAGCCGTTGCCTGGGTAAATAATAATAGCTACCGTTCTTGTTAATAAATAACAAGCCGTTGCCTCTTTATAATTGTGATCATAAAAGATCATATATCTAATAAAGATCTTTCGGAAATAATACTCCTTTAAAAGAATAATAATTCTTATGTGAAACCTTAGCCATATAAGAGGCATAAAATACTTGAGCTTTGAAGTAATCTATAAAAAAAACACTAATGATACTAATGGTAATTCCAACAACTATACCGATTACAGTTTAGTATTAGTGACGCAAGTCAAGTAACTCACATATATGTATAATAAAAGTCAATGATCACCTAGTATATATTCGTGATGCCATTCAAGTAATTAACTCACATATATATGTATAATAAAAGTCAATGATCACCTAGTATTCGCTAGTTCAGATGGATACTCTCAAGCTCTATTGGCAGCCACAGTTTAAACAAGCTGGTTATTCTTCCTCAAATTACTATAAGCATATGATCGACACCTATTATCATTTATCACCTTAATACCTTCCTTTATCTCTTAGTTTGGTATAACAATGAAACATATTATTGGAGATCAAAAGAAATCTTAGTCTTGAATATTAATAATAACTTACACGTATCCACATGTTGTTCATAGTTAAACTCAAATAAAACATGTATTTCAATCCAAATAATAAACCTAGAAACATGATACTATGCATGCCAAACATTTATTAAAGATCCACCTATACACGCACCTTGAAAATTAATAACTACTAGGGAGAACAGAAAAGGTAGGCTAAGAGAGGGAGAGAGAGAGTTTAAACTTGAGAAAAGATATGTATTCCTCAAATTTGGTGTGAAGAATATGATGGGTGGATGCCCCTATTTATACTAGTTGGACAAGCAGTGTCATACAAGGACTCGAAACTAAAGAGATGGGTTTTTGAGAAAAGATAAATAATTTTAGCTAGGATACATTATTTCTTATGATCATATAGCTAGAATAGAGGAATATTCCATAAGATAAATAGTCTAGATGCTTAAATTAACCAAAAGATAAAAACAAAATAACCAAATCTTGATAACATGAACTTAGCCCTGGCGGTGAGTTGCCGAGGTCACGCTTTGATATTTATTTATTTTTTTTTTCTTTTTATAAATCTTTTGTAAATCTTTTGTAAACCTTTTGTCTTTATTTTGTAAATCCTTTTTTGAATTTTCCTTTTCAAAATATTTTTAATTTTTTTCTAAACTAATTACTTGGATTATAATAAGTAAATTTTTAGGCCCAAATCTTAATTTGGGCTAGAGTCTATTTGAAAAACCCATAATCTATTATAAAAGCCTATTTAAGACCTTTATAATTAATAAAAAGCCTTTTTAGTATATAAAACCTTATAAAAATTATACTAATAACTTACTAAAAATACGGAGTATTACAATTATCCATGGGTGAGTGGATTATCCACCCGCCTCGAATGAATGGGTGATCATCCTCGGTGAAGCGGATGACTGGCTGGTGATGGATGGATCGGGTGATGGGTCGGGTCAGGTATGGATGATATTTTTTGGATCCATCACTCGCTCCATCCATCCTTATATATTTATATATATAATATAAATTTTTTTTTTTACTTCCACGTGTCATTTAAGGTAATTAAAAAATACTTACTTTTTTTTAAGGGATAAAAAAAATACTTATAATTACTTTTTGGTGTGTAATAAGATTGATAATTTGTCGCTTTATTGTTAATCTATGAGACTATGATTGATTTTTCATACATTAATTTCTTTAAAATTGTTAAGTCTAAAAAATAGTTTTTGTTCCTAGTATCACCCGTTTCCCACCCGTTTCCCACCCGCGGATGATGGGTGGAACGGATATGGGTGAAATTTTTGGCGGGTGATGGATGGTGTGGATGGAGTTGTGGGTCGCGGGTGATGGGGCGCATGGAGCTCCACCCAACCCATCTCCGATCCATTGCCATCCCTATCTCTCTCTCTCAATTCTCAAACGCCCTGCCGTTGTAGTCTTGCCGACCGCCACAACCGCCCTCCAATCGGCAGTCGCTACAGCTTCACGCGAGTTCTCCACCTAGTTAACACTTGACAATAAGTTTTTTTTAGGGTTTTTTTCTATTTTTGTTATTAAGTTTTCATACTCTCATACTTTATACTATAAATTAGATTATTAGATTATTTGAATGTTTACATGTAGATTGTTGATGTTATTCATTAGTTAGGGGCTAACTAAAATTGAAATCAAATATAGTTTTTAGGGATTTTGCAATTTAGGGCAAGATTAGATTGTTCATTTTTTTCAATTAATATGTGTTAATAAATAATATGTATGACTTTATGTTTTATTTGATTGAAATGAAATGTGAGTGTTATTTAGTTTGAAGTTTTAACCTTATGTATTTTTTTATTGGGTTGTATGACTGCATATTTTGGTTGTAAGGCTTGTGTATTGAACAATTTTTGCGAATTTATTTCCCCTACTTTGTGTTTGTTGTACGTCCTTACCCCCAAATTTAAATTGTTGAGTCTGCCACTGCGTGGATCAACTATACATAGAAAAATCAGTAATATAGATTGTTCTTGAGATCATTAGAGAAATTGGAATAATCTGTACATCTAATTAATTTTTTTTCCTTTTTCAAAAGCTTTTTATATTAAAAAAAAAGTAAAACTGAAACCCAAACATCCAAAACCTATATTATAAATCTAAAGTTGTGGAAGACATTTTAAAAGCAATGTAAAAGGTTCCATCTACTTGTGAGTCATCCCAAGGTACCCTGTGGTGCTCCCAAAGGTTCCAAATAAAAAATATTGACGGGCTCGGAAAAATTGGGAATGGCCCCAAAACAGCCAATTTAAAGGCATCAATACAAGCTTCTAGACATTGTTGGGGTTTGGGTAGCTGATCCAACGGGATGCATATTGGGATCAAAGAATACCATATAAAAGCATACTCATCCCAAAAATAGACATATGGTGCCTTTATATACAGCTATTTTAGTGTTGAACTTGAATATAAAACAACGTTGAAGCCACTTTTACGCAATGTAGAGGATTTTAATATAATCACATGAGAGTTAATCACATGAGAGTCATCTGACTTGAGACCCTATAAAAAAGTTACGAATAAAAAACATCGTTGAGTCCGAAAAAGTTCATATAGGACCCAAGAATACCGATATTCGAAGGCTTATAATATATGCTTTCAGACATTTTCAAGCCCGGGCAACAAATTCCATGGGATGCATCTTAGGGTAGTAAAAGACCAATTGAAATCATATGCCTAAGAACGAATATATGGTGGTCGTCAGAACTATCTTGGGTTAGAATTGAAAGATGCGAAACAAATTGTTCAATGCATTTTTAAGACAATGAATAGGGTCCCAAACACCTGGGAGTTATCTTAAGGCATTGCAACCCCCTAAAGAATAACTCAAATTGAAAACAATGCCGCACTTGAAAAAGTCTGAAATTAACCTAAAGTAGAATACACTTATACATGCTCTCAGACAATACTGGAGCCTAGACAACAAATCTCATACGATGCTTTCTCGAGGTCCTAGGATGACTGGCGGGCCGCGTTTGTCGTGAACGCCACCCGGCCAAAGATAAAATTTATCCTACTCTCTTTTACACTAAACAAGTATAATGGAAGTAGGGTTCGTATCCACAGGGAAACGGGGACGAGCTCTATATTTAGCGTGAGATGGTACCTAGAAGACTCTAACGGTCGAGAAACCTAATAATAACAAAAGGGGGGGTTTCAAAGAGTTGTTATTAGACTACAACTAACTAACATATAAATAAGATGAGAATTCAATATAGGAAGATCTTGAATCCGATTAACATGCACTTCAATTCATTATCGATCATTGAACCTCGACTCTATTCATTTCCATTATTATCTATTGTTGAGAATTAATCTCGCATTCTCCTTATTCTTAGTTGAATAGCACGATCAGCGTGACTATAAAACCCTAACTAAAGGATAACCTAGTCCGATAGCGTCTAAGTTCAATCCGATAGCAGCAATAAACACAGAGAACCAATAAACCTGCTAACATCATACAAGCGATAAACGTTTAACAGTTGATTCAATTTCCCCAAGAAATAACCAAGACGATCTGCATCTAAGTTACTCCCTAGTTTGCTACTAATTGATAAAAGAATAAAACAATCCGATTCTATTCTTAAATCTAGCATTAGATTAATTACACAATCAAACTAGTAATATTCCTAGCATAATCATGCAAAAACCATTGAAAGCAAGCATAGAAATTAAACCATAATCAAAGGAAATAAATAGAGAGGAAAGATCTCACAATAATGCTTGAAGCTCCATATTAATCTCGTTCAAGAACGGTTCAAGCTACAATCGGCATAGCAATAGCCAATCCCATAATTGAAATCTACGAAGACTAAACTCGAAAACAAAAACTAAAAAGAGAAGAGAAGAAGAGAAGAATGGAGTGTTGGATATTCTCTCTCCTCAAATGTGTGTTATTTTAGGTCCAAAAATCAAGTTTAGTATTTATACTAAAGCTCAAAAATCAGCCGACAATTACACCGACCTAGGGGGTCGCGAGGTGCGAGACTGATCGCAAGTCGCGAAGAGTACTCTGTCTTCCGCGCACAAAATGGTTGGCAATGGTCGCGAGTCGCGACAGGACTCGCGAGTCGCGAGCGAGGTTGCTCGCGAGGTGCGAGGATGCTCGCGAGTCGCGAGCGCCGGGCTTCGAGCATGGGCGATGAGCGCCGGGCAGGGCGCATGGCGTGCGATGCTTCGAGCGCCCGGGTCGGGCAAACTTGATGGCTCGACGATGCTGCTTGGATGGCTCGACGATGCTGCTTGGTTGTGCGATGCTTGGTTAGCGGGTGTGCGTGTGATGCTAGGTGCTGCTGAGCTCTACTTGGTTGGTGATGACGAGCTTGCGGTGATGCGATGCTTAGGCACACGGTGGAGTTCCAAGAGCTCGGAACTTTACAACTTTAACAACAATTAACATACAAAATTCCGAACTTCCGCTAAGGTCTATTTATATGCAAACATTAACTATTATGAATAAATCCCCTAGCAAAGTGCACCTAAAGTAACGTATATACACCGTATAACATGAGCGTATCAAATACCCCCACACTTGAACTTTACTCGACCTCGAGTAAACTCAAAATGAGGATCACCAAATAAATCATCACCCAAACTAACGACACCAACCTACACTCCCCATCAACTACATCATCATCATCACATCTTAACAATCATCCGCTCAAAAACCTAAACGTAAGGGACGATGATTCCCCCACACTTAGATTCGAGCTCACCTGAAAAATAAAAAGACGCGACAACAATAATCACCAAACGACAACCAAAATGTGAGCTCAAATCCTGAAGGATCTCAAAGGAATTGAACTCACTCCAACGCCACAACCAAAATGACAACTCGCCTAAAACCTTAGAAGATAAACTACTACTACTATTACAACCAACCTATATAAGCAAGCCATGGAACAAAGACAAAAAGGGATAAATTCCAAGCTTACTCCCAAAAACAAACAATCAAAAGAAAGTGAAAGCCAAAACAAATCTCCAGCAAATGAGTCTTCAAAATACATAATTCTCTTTTAATCTCTCATTTTGCCTAGGAGCCCTTTCGGGTTTTCATCCTAGCTTCTCACATTTTTTTTTTTTTCCATCTCACCATCTTACCCGCTCAATATAAGCCACTTTTTTGCATAAGTTGCCCTTTCGGGTTTTCAACCTATCCGGGCCCCCATTTTTGCCCGAGTCGCCCGCCCTTGCGGGTTTTCAACTCAGCGGGATTCTTTTCATCATTTTTTTTTTTTTTTTTTTTTTTATTAAAAGTAATAAATACAACATAGATACATGAGACTGAGAATTCCCTCCCCCCTAATTAAACTACACATTGTCCTCAATGTGTCGACAATGAAAAGAAAAAGTAAACTGAAAATGGGGGGGAAATGTGAAAATCGGGTAAATCGAAGATCGAAAACTCAAAACTCATGAAAAGCAATCCGTCAAACTCAAATTTCTTAACAACACCAACTCAAATCTCATAAATCAACTTACAACCCTCTCCCTCGAATCACTCAAACAAATGACAAGCTCAAAAGTTTTGAATTTGTGAGATTTGCACCTAGGTTAAGAGATTGAAAAGATACATTAACAATCTCAATCCTCTAGTGTACCAACTCCTAGCTATTGAAGTCCTCCCAACGGATGTTCTTTTTGTGGATTTTGGTTACAAGTGAATTAAGATTGGTTGTGGATCTTTTTAGTGGGTGGGTGGTGGGTGAAAGAAAATTTGTTGTGGTGGTGGAAATTTGATGAAAAATAAAGGAAAAGAAAGAAAATAAAGGGGTCTCGGGGTCTCGGGTTGCCTCCCGAGAAGCGCTGTTGTTTAAAGTCGTTAGCTCGACTTAGTACCTTGAGCTCAAAAATTGGGCTTGTGCTCCATATGTGACAATGGAGGCTCCATGTCAACCTCCAATTCGAGTACCTGCAAAACAAACGGAGAAGAACTCTTGCAATGCATCGTTAGTGGTACAGTGTCAAAACAAGATGGTAAATCAGGAGGCTTTTTCCGCTCTTTCAACTCCGGCACCATAACCTGCATGTTAGTAGGAGATGCACAATCCTCAACAATGTCAAGAACATCATGCAAAACAGAGTCAACAATGTTAATAGAGCAAAGAGGGTTAACATCCTTAATCAAAGGCTTAGAATCATCGATTTTAAACGCCTCTACCTTTCCCTCGAATTCCATGGTCAAAGAACCAGCGCAAACATCAATTTTAGTGCAAGATGTTTTCAAGAAAGGTCGACCCAAAAGGATGGGGGCGGCATGCTTATCAGGCTCCATCTCCAAAACATAAAAATCAGCAGGAAATTGCAATTTCCCAACCTTAACTAACACATCCTCTAATTTACCCCTAGGATAAACATTGGATCTATCAGCTAATTGAATCACCACACCAGTTTCATGCAAATTGCCAAGTTTCAAAGACTTATACAATGTATATGGAATCACATTAATTGACGCACCTAAGTCTAACATGGCTTTAGGAAACATGGTGTCACCTATGGTACATGGGATGGTAAACATGCCTGGGTCCTTGCACTTTTGAGGCAATTTCTTTTGAAAGATAGCAGAGACATGCTCGCTAGCCTTCACTTTTTGCACTCCCTTTTGTTTTTGCTTTCTTTTCGAAGTACATAATTCTTTAAAGAACTTAGCAAACCTAGGTACTTGATTTAAAGCATCAAAAAGGGGAATGTTTACCTCACATTTACGAAAGATTTCGTAAATGTCATTGGTGTGCTCTGTTTTGCGGGTTTCTCTCAATGCCTCGGGAAAGGGTGGCTCCGGTTCATAAGGTGGAGGAGGTGATTTTTGGACTTTCGCCTCTTGTTGAGGTGGCAATGATGTATAATCTGTTGTCGGTTCATGCTCGATCACCTCTTCCACTATCTCTTTGTCTCGAACCACCAACCTCTCTTTGCTTGCAATTTCCGCTCCACTTCTCAATGTGATAGCACTCACGTTCATCTTTGGGTTGAGTTCTATTTGGGATGGAAACCTCACCGAATCCCTAGCCTCTAACTTGGTTACAGCTCCCGCAATTTGGCTTACTTGGCTCTCCAAGTTCTTGATGCTCGAACGGGTCTCCTCCCCGAAACCGAACCATATTTCCCCGCATGTTAGTGACATTTTTAGTTAAAGCATTAATCATATCCTCTCGTAGACATGCCGGTACTCGGTCCCTGTGGTTGGCCTTGCGGCCGAAAATATGGAGCTCCTTGCTCCCGGTGCTCTCGAATAAGGAGGTGGTGGGCGGTTATACTGCTGTGGCGGTTCTTGGTTCCCCGATGAGTTCCCGTACCTCAAATTAGGATGATCTCGCCATCCCGAATTGTAGGTACCAGAATATGGATCATATCTTTTACGGGAAACCTTGGCCCCGAAAATCGGCCGCCTTAACCTCTTCACTCGGTTCTTGTAGATGAGGACAAAAATCGGTTGGATGATGTGAAGAGCAAATGCCACAAGCCTTCACTTGGTGAGTTTTCTCTTTCACTATGAAATCTCGCATCACGGATGTGAGAGCTTGCACTCGATCTTCCAACTTAGAAGAACTAGAACCCTCGGCAACCACACGTCGAGTTCCGGACCTTCTACTAAACCGCCTCGAGCTTTCGAAGCTCATTTAACAGTTCCTTAGCAGCGAGTGCGGTTTTATTCACAATGGATCCACCACTTGCTTTGCATTAACCATCCTAGCATCCTCATCACATAAGCCATTATAGAAGTATAGCACCAAATCTTCCTCTCGAATAACCGTGGTATGGACAACTAGCACATAACTTCTTAAACCTCTCCCAATACTCGTAAAAAGACTCATCACCTCGTTGCTCAATGTTACTTATCTCCTTCTTCAATGTAGATGATTTTGAAGTGGGAAAGTATTTCTCGAGAAAGCTCTTTTTCAATTGTGCCCAAGTGGTGATGTTTGTCTGGACGGAAGGTAGTACATCCAGTCCTTTCTTTGCGTCTTTTTAGCGAAAAGGGGAAAGCTTTAAGCTTGATTCTATCTTCCGAAACTCCACTTGGTTTCATGCTGCTGCATACCACATGAAACTCTGACAAATGTTTATTTGGATCTTCACCATTTAGCCCATGGAATGAGGGAAGCAAATGTATCAACCCCGACTTTAGCTCAAATGTGTCCCCCACTTCCGGTTCCGGAAATGTGATACACAAAGGTTGTTGGTCAAGGTTAGGAGCAAGTGAGCTCCTTTAAAGTGCGGTGCTCAACTCTAGGAGGCATCTCTTCTTCAAATTGAAGCGAAAAAGGGAGCTCACTAAAGTCTTCACGCAATTCTCTTCTCAACCTTAAAAGGGTTAGTTCTAGATCTCGATCGTACCGCAAAGGTTCTTGGTTAGTAGCACGAGTATTAACCATAAACAAAAACCATTAGCAATACAATCCAAAAGCATACACTAAATATAAACAAGTAACACCGTGTCCCAGACAACGGCGCCAAAATTTGGCGGGCCGCGTTTGTCGTGAACGCCACCCGGCCAAAGATAAAATTTATCCTACTCTCTTTTACACTAAACAAGTATAATGGAAGTAGGGTTCGTATCCACAGGGAAACGGGGACGAGCTCTATATTTAGCGTGAGATGGTACCTAGAAGACTCTAACGGTCGAGAAACCTAATAATAACAAAAGGGGGGGTTTCAAAGAGTTGTTATTAGACTACAACTAACTAACATATAAATAAGATGAGAATTCAATATAGGAAGATCTTGAATCCGATTAACATGCACTTCAATTCATTATCGATCATTGAACCTCGACTCTATTCATTTCCATTATTATCTATTGTTGAGAATTAATCTCGCATTCTCCTTATTCTTAGTTGAATAGCACGATCGCCGTGACTATAAAACCCTAACTAAAGGATAACCTAGTCCGATAGCGTCTAAGTTCAATCCGATAGCAATAAACACAGAGAACCAATAAACACCGCTAACATCATACAAGCGATAAACGTTTAACAGCTTGATTCAATTTCCCCAAGAAATAACCAAGACGATCCGCATCTAAGTTACTCCCTAGTTTGCTACTAATTGATAAAAGAATAAAACAATCCGATTCTATTCTTAAATCTAGCATTAGATTAATTACACAATCAAACTAGTAATATTCCTAGCATAATCATGCAAAAACCATTGAAAGCAAGCATAGAAATTAAACCATAATCAAAGGAAATAAATAGAGAGGAAAGATCTCACAATAATGCTTGAAGCTCCATATTAATCTCGCTTCAAGAACGGTTCAAGCTACAATCGGCATAGCAATAGCCAATCCCATAATTGAAATCTACGAAGACTAAACTCGAAAACAAAAACTAAAAAGAGAAGAGAAGAAGAGAAGAATGGAGTGTTGGATATTCTCTCTCCTCAAATGTGTGTTATTTTAGGTCCAAAAATCAAGTTTAGTATTTATACTAAAGCTCAAAAATCAGCCGACAATTACACCGACCTAGGGGGTCGCGAGGTGCGAGACTGATCGCAAGTCGCGAAGAGTACTCTGTCTTCCGCGCACAAAATGGTTGGCAATGGTCGCGAGTCGCGACAGGACTCGCGAGTCGCGAAGGCAGGTTGCTCGCGAGGTGCGAGGATGCTCGCGAGTCGCGAGCGCTGGGCTTCGAGCATGGGCGATGAGCGCCGGGCGGCGCATGGCGTGCGATGCTTCGAGCGCCGGGCTGGGCAGCTTGATGGCTCGACGATGCTGCTGGATGGCTCGACGATGCTGCTGGTTGTGCGATGCTTGGTTAGCGGGTGTGCGTGTGATGCTAGGTGCTGCTGAGCTCTACTTGGTTGGTGATGACGAGCTTGCGGTGATGCGATGCTTAGGCACACGGTGGAGTTCCAAGAGCTCGGAACTTTACAACTTTAACAACAATTAACATACAAAATTCCGAACTTCCGCTAAGGTCTATTTATATGCAAACATTAACTATTATGAATAAATCCCCTAGCAAAGTGCACCTAAAGTAACGTATATACACCGTATAACATGAGCGTATCAAATACCCCCACACTTGAACTTTACTCGACCTCGAGTAAACTCAAAATGAGGATCACCAAATAAATCATCACCCAAACTAACGACACCAACCTACACTCCCCATCAACTACATCATCATCATCACATCTTAACAATCATCCGCTCAAAAACCTAAACGTAAGGGACGATGATTCCCCCACACTTAGATTCGAGCTCACCTGAAAAATAAAAAGACGCGACAACAATAATCACCAAACGACAACCAAAATGTGAGCTCAAATCCTGAAGGATCTCAAAGGAATTGAACTCACTCCAACGCCACAACCAAAATGACAACTCGCCTAAAACCTTAGAAGATAAACTACTACTACTATTACAACCAACCTATATAAGCAAGCCATGGAACAAAGACAAAAAGGGATAAATTCCAAGCTTACTCCCAAAAACAAACAATCAAAAGAAAGTGAAAGCCAAAAACAAATCTCCAAAGCAAATGAGTCTTCAAAATACATAATTCTCTTTTAATCTCTCATTTTGCCTAGGAGCCCTTTCGGGTTTTCATCCTAGCTTCTCACATTTTTTTTTTTCCATCTCACCATCTTACCCGCTCAATATAAGCCACTTTTTTGCATAAGTTGCCCTTTCGGGTTTTCAACCTATCCGGGCCCCCCATTTTTGCCCGAGTCGCCCGCCCTTGCGGGTTTTCAACTCACGGGATTCTTTTCATCATTTTTTTTTTTTTTTTTTTATTTATTAAAAGTAATAAATACAACATAGATACATGAGACCGAGAATTCCCTCCCCCTAATTAAACTACACATTGTCCTCAATGTGTCGACAATGAAAAGAAAAAGTAAACCGAAAATGGGGGAAATGTGAAAATCGGGTAAATCGAAGATCGAAAACTCAAAACTCATGAAAAGCAATCCGTCAAACTCAAATTTCTTAACAACACCAACTCAAATCTCATAAATCAACTTACAACCCTCTCCCTCGAATCACTCAAACAAATGACAAGCTCAAAAGTTTTGAATTTGTGAGATTTGCACCTAGGTTAAGAGATTGAAAAGATACATTAACAATCTCAATCCTCTAGTGTACCAACTCCTAGCTATTGAAGTCCTCCCAACGGATGTTCTTTTTGTGGATTTTGGTTACAAGTGAATTAAGATTGGTTGTGGATCTTTTTAGTGGGTGGGTGGTGGGTGAAAGAAAATTTGTTGTGGTGGTGGAAATTTGATGAAAAATAAAGGAAAAGAAAGAAAATAAAGGGGTCTCGGGGTCTCGGGTTGCCTCCCGAGAAGCGCTGTTGTTTAAAGTCGTTAGCTCGACTTAGTACCTTGAGCTCAAAAATTGGGCTTGTGCTCCATATGTGACAATGGAGGCTCCATGTCAACCTCCAATTCGAGTACCTGCAAAACAAACGGAGAAGAACTCTTGCAATGCATCGTTAGTGGTACAGTGTCAAAACAAGATGGTAAATCAGGAGGCTTTTTCCGCTCTTTCAACTCCGGCACCATAACCTCGCATGTTAGTAGGAGATGCACAATCCTCAACAATGTCAAGAACATCATGCAAAACAGAGTCAACAATGTTAATAGAGCAAAGAGGGTTAACATCCTTAATCAAAGGCTTAGAATCATCGATTTTAAACGCCTCTACCTTTCCCTCGAATTCCATGGTCAAAGAACCAGCGCAAACATCAATTTTAGTGCAAGATGTTTTCAAGAAAGGTCGACCCAAAAGGATGGGGGGCGGCATGCTTATCAGGCTCCATCTCCAAAACATAAAAATCAGCAGGAAATTGCAATTTCCCAACCTTAACTAACACATCCTCTAATTTACCCCTAGGATAAACATTGGATCTATCAGCTAATTGAATCACCACACCAGTTTCATGCAAATTGCCAAGTTTCAAAGACTTATACAATGTATATGGAATCACATTAATTGACGCACCTAAGTCTAACATGGCTTTAGGAAACATGGTGTCACCTATGGTACATGGGATGGTAAACATGCCTGGGTCCTTGCACTTTTGAGGCAATTTCTTTTGAAAGATAGCAGAGACATGCTCGCTAGCCTTCACTTTTTGCACTCCCTTTTGTTTTTGCTTTCTTTTCGAAGTACATAATTCTTTAAAGAACTTAGCAAACCTAGGTACTTGATTTAAAGCATCAAAAAGGGGAATGTTTACCTCACATTTACGAAAGATTTCGTAAATGTCATTGGTGTGCTCTGTTTTGCGGGTTTCTCTCAATGCCTCGGGAAAGGGTGGCTCTGGTTCATAAGGTGGAGGAGGTGATTTTTGGACTTTCGCCTCTTGTTGAGGTGGCAATGATGTATAATCTGTTGTCGGTTCATGCTCGATCACCTCTTCCACTATCTCTTTGTCTCGAACCACCAACCTCTCTTTGCTTGCAATTTCCGCTCCACTTCTCAATGTGATAGCACTCACGTTCATCTTTGGGTTGAGTTCTATTTGGGATGGAAACCTCACCGAATCCCTAGCCTCTAACTTGGTTGCAGCTCCCGCAATTTGGCTTACTTGGCTCTCCAAGTTCTTGATGCTCGAACGGGTCTCCTCCCCGAAACCGAACCATATTTCCCCGCATGTTAGTGACATTTTTAGTTAAAGCATTAATCATATCCTCTGTAGACATGCCGGTACTCGGTCCCTGTGGTTGGCCTTGCGGCCGAAAATATGGAGCTCCTTGCTCCGGTGCTCTAGAATAAGGAGGTGGTGGGCGGTTATACCGGCTGTGGCGGTTCTTGGTTCCCCGATGAGTTCCCGTACCTCAAATTAGGATGATCTCGCCATCCCGAATTGTAGGTACCAGAATATGGATCATATCTTTTCTGGAAACCTTGGCCCTGAAAATCGGCCGCCTTAACCTCTTCACTCGGTTCTTGTAGATGAGGACAAAAATCAGTTGGATGATGTGAAGAGCAAATGCCACAAGCCTTCACTTGGTGAGTTTTCTCTTTCACTATGAAATCTCGCATCACGGATGTGAGAGCTTGCACCTGATCTTCCAGCTTAGAAGAACTAGAACCCTCGGCAACCACACGTCGAGTTCCAGACCTTCTACTAAACTGCCTCGAGCTTTCAGCAAGCTCATTTAACAGTTCCTTAGCAGCGAGTGCAGTTTTATTCACAATGGATCCACCACTTGCTGCATTAACCATCCTAGCATCCTCATCACATAAGCCATTATAGAAGTATAGCACCAAATCTTCCTCTGAATAACCGTGGTATGGACAACTAGCACATAACTTCTTAAACCTCTCCCAATACTCGTAAAAAGACTCATCACCTCGTTGCTCAATGTTACTTATCTCCTTCTTCAATGTAGATGATTTTGAAGTGGGAAAGTATTTCTCGAGAAAGCTCTTTTTCAATTGTGCCCAAGTGGTGATGCTGTCGGACGGAAGGTAGTACATCCAAGTCCTTTCTTTGCGTCTTTTAGCGAAAAGGGGAAAGCTTTAAGCTTGATTCTATCTTCTGAAACTCCACTTGGTTTCATGTTCTTGCATACCACATGAAACTCGACAAATGTTTATTTGGATCTTCACCATTTAGCCCATGGAATGAGGGAAGCAAATGTATCAACCCCGACTTTAGCTCAAATGTGTCCCCCCACTTCCGGTTCCGGAAATGTGATACACAAAGGTTGTTGGTCAAGGTTAGGAGCAAGTGAGCTCCTTTAAAGTGCGGTGCTCAACTCTAGGAGGCATCTCTTCTTCAAATTGAAGCGAAAAAGGGAGCTCACTAAAGTCTTCACGCAATTCTCTTCTCAACCTTAAAAGGGTTAGTTCTAGATCTCGATCGTACTTGCAAAGGTTCTTGGTTAGTAGCACGAGTATTAACCATAAACAAAAACCATTAGCAATACAATCCAAAAGCATACACTAAATATAAACAAGTAACACCGTGTCCCAGGCAACGGCGCCAAAATTTGGCGGGCCGCGTTTGTCGTGAACGCCACCCTACCAAAGATAAAATTTATCCTACTCTCTTTTACACTAAACAAGTATAATGGAAGTAGGGTTCGTATCCACAGGGAAACGGGGACGAGCTCTATATTTAGCGTGAGATGGTACCTAGAAGACTCTAACGGTCGAGAAACCTAATAATAACAAAAGGGGGGGTTTCAAAGAGTTGTTATTAGACTACAACTAACTAACATATAAATAAGATGAGAATTCAATATAGGAAGATCTTGAATCCGATTAACATGCACTTCAATTCATTATCGATCATTGAACCTCGACTCTATTCATTTCCATTATTATCTATTGTTGAGAATTAATCTCGCATTCTCCTTATTCTTAGTTGAATAGCACGATCAGCGTGACTATAAAACCCTAACTAAAGGATAACCTAGTCCGATAGCGTCTAAGTTCAATCCGATAGCAAAGCAATAAACACAGAGAACCAATAAACCTGCTAACATCATACAAGCGATAAACGTTTAACAGCTTGATTCAATTTCCCCAAGAAATAACCAAGACGATCTCGCATCTAAGTTACTCCCTAGTTTGCTACTAATTGATAAAAGAATAAAACAATCCGATTCTATTCTTAAATCTAGCATTAGATTAATTACACAATCAAACTAGTAATATTCCTAGCATAATCATGCAAAAACCATTGAAAGCAAGCATAGAAATTAAACCATAATCAAAGGAAATAAATAGAGAGGAAAGATCTCACAATAATGCTTGAAGCTCCATATTAATCTCGTTCAAGAACGGTTCAAGCTACAATCGGCATAGCAATAGCCAATCCCATAATTGAAATCTACGAAGACTAAACTCGAAAACAAAAACTAAAAAGAGAAGAGAAGAAGAGAAGAATGGAGTGTTGGATATTCTCTCTCCTCAAATGTGTGTTATTTTAGGTCCAAAAATCAAGTTTAGTATTTATACTAAAGCTCAAAAATCAGCCGACAATTACACCGACCTAGGGGGTCGCGAGGTGCGAGACTGATCGCGAGTCGCGAAGAGTACTCTGTCTTCCGCGCACAAAATGGTTGGCAATGGTCGCGAGTCGCGACAGGACTCGCGAGTCGCGAAGGCAGGTTGCTCGCGAGGTGCGAGGATGCTCGCGAGTCGCGAGCGCTGGGCTTCGAGCATGGGCGATGAGCGCTGGGTAGGCGCATGGCGTGCGATGCTTCGAGCGCTGGGCTGGGCAGCTTGATGGCTCGACGATGCTGCTGGATGGCTCGACGATGCTGCTGGTTGTGCGATGCTTGGTTAGCGGGTGTGCGTGTGATGCTAGGTGCTGCTGAGCTCTACTTGGTTGGTGATGACGAGCTTGCGGTGATGCGATGCTTAGGCACACGGTGGAGTTCCAAGAGCTCGGAACTTTACAACTTTAACAACAATTAACATACAAAATTCCGAACTTCCGCTAAGGTCTATTTATATGCAAACATTAACTATTATGAATAAATCCCCTAGCAAAGTGCACCTAAAGTAACGTATATACACCGTATAACATGAGCGTATCAATGACCTTCGAAACTGTTCCGGAGTTGAACTTAGATGATGTAAAACAAAGCTTGGAAGACACTTTAAGTTTAAGGAAATTATTTAGCCTTATTTTTTAATTGCATAATTACAACTAATTACCTGGAATTATTTGTTTAAAGTTTCGTTAAACAAAAAACATCTTAATAAGTAAAACAATGATTAGTAACCTTATTGGATTTTAACTACAATTTCTTAGGATTAATAACTTTACTTCTAATTTATGTAACAATGATTAGTAACATTATTGTTTTTTAGGATTAATAACTTTACTTCTAATTTATTTAACAATGATTAGTAACCTTATTGTATTTTGAATCAATGAAATTACCCATATTTTATAATTTATATATTTTATCTTATTTTAACTATAATTATGAAGGAGTAATAACTTTACTACTAATTAATTTAACAATCATTAGTAACCTTATTGTATTTTATATCAATAAGATAACCCATTTTTTATAATTTACATATCTCTATCTGATTTTAGCTATAATTTTAAGGATTAATAACTTTACCCTTTAATTTATTTAACAACGATTAGTAACCTTATTTATGGGTTTTTATAAGGATTTGACGTCTTTTATTCTAATCATGTGTCGTCCTTTATCTCTCTCCTCTTCCTCCAAAAAAACCCTAATTTTTTCTTCTAGTTTGGGGCTACCATCATCCTTTCGATGGTGGTAAGCCCCCAATTATTCTTTTTTCTTCTAGTTTTTATTTTTGTTTGTTATTAATAATATTCCATTATCTCTATTTTTGAGAGTTTTCTACCCAATTTTTGGGTCTTTCGCTCCTCTTATGGGAGTTTGGAGTTTAGTTTTAGTCTCTTCCCACGTGGAAGTTTAAAAATTGGTATGAGAGATTGTTCCTATTGGTTGAAATTCAAGACCATCAACATCAAAGTATTGGAAATTCGGATGCGGTCAACCTGGTTAAATCAAGAATTTTCTTCCCCAAACTATGTCTGAATGATAGACTTCCCCATCAATAGCTGCGTGATTCAGCAAATACAAGGGGGCTGCGCTGTATTGCTCGATATGGTTCATTGTAATTTCTTCGAAGACGAATTTGATTTGATCTTGTGTGATTATATCTTGTTTTTCTTTAATACTTACTAGTTTTGAAGCCCGTGCGTTGCACGGTTGTTGCTTATTTTATCTTTTTGTAAATTTTTTTGTTAATATTATTGTCCATTTTGTGTTGCTGTGAAATGAGATTTTTCAATACTATTGTATTTATAACTTTCTCCATTCCTTTTCTATTACAATAATTACCGCTTTGAGTAGTTTCATCTTTTGGAACCATTTCACTTTTGGTAAAACAAAAGCAACTATTGTTGACAATATTGCCTTTATTTTATGTTAATAAAACCCTCATTAATTATCTAAATTGCCTCATAAAGTTGCGTTTACTTTATTAAGGATTATTTATCCCCTACTCTAGTTAATTAAAGGGGTACTTCTATGCTAAATAACCCATTTTATATTTCCTTAAAAACCATGCCCACACCAATTGTTGTAGTAGAAAAAGAACAGGGAAAGTATTTGTCATTATACTATAATTTCTAGATTTGTTATTACGATATATAAATTTTATAATTTTTAATATCCAATTAAATATTGTAACTAACTCTATTATTAAATGGTATCCTAATAATAGATATGACTAACAATAATTAACATAGTTTTAACATGAATAATACCCGGATGATAATTTAAGAAAGTAGAGCTAGGGTAATAATTTAATAGATGCAGAATAGAAAGAATAGAGAAAGACATGAGTGTCAGCCACAACTTCAACTTTGAATATAGCACATAAACACTAACGCATATAGAATGGAAGATGAAAAAGCAAAAAAGAAGAGCATAATGATAGTTTCATGAATAAAATTAATTAAATGTAAAACTAACCTCTATTAATAATTGAAAATACTATTTAAGACAGAAAAAAAATACCTCTTCATCAATCATGACCATATCAAGACTCATCAAACTTCCCTCTTTTTTATGATCCGTGACCTTAAACAGTCTAGAACGCGAATCTTGATTTCCAAATAGTTTTAGTAGAATTAAGTTCATGGAGAAAAGAATAAGATCTTACATATAGATATATGGAAAAAAACATAAATAATTATGTATGCAATAAATATTCAAGGAATAAAATAATTAGTTAATTGCATAATACCTCTCCAATCTCGATGACAAACTTTCATTTGATTCTTCATGTAATGCCATCATGGAATGCTATAGGTTCAAAACTATGGATATGAAATTTTAATCTTTATATAACTCAATTTCTAAAAGTATGATTCTTAAAGACATAATTAGTATTGTCAGGTATAATACGCTATTTTTATATATTTAAAATAAAGAACAAATAATATGTTGTTGTTCATCTAAATAAATACATTTTCATAAGTTGTAAAACAATATTGTATATAGATCTTATTTCAAAGTATATCTCGAGCACTCTCCGATGGTAAAAAAAACTATACTATTGCGAATTATGTAGCAAAAGTTATAATCAATTTACATTGTATAATAATTTAGATTTTTTATTTAAAATCAGACTATGAATTTTACATTGTTGTTTATTTTATCATATTTCATAAGTTGTAGAACTATATTATAAATTGATCTTATTTCAAAGCATATTTAGAGCACTATCCAATTAATGGTACAAAAATTATTATACACAATTTAGATAATATAATAATATAGGTTGTTAATTCAAAACCAAACTCTAATTTTCGCTTATCAAAAGCTCCTTATATGCATTTAAATATATGTAAAACTCTATTCTTTAAATATTTTCATGATTTGTGACCCTATATTGTAAATGGATCTTACTTTAAAGCATATTTCAAGCACTCTCCAATGGTAGTCGAATTATAATGTTTTGAATTAGGTAGCAAAAGTTATACACAATTTACATAATATAATAATTTAGGTTGTTTATTCAAAATGAAACTCTAATGTTCCCTATCCAAAACTCCTTTTAGGTATTTAAATATATGTAGAACTCTATTTTTTATAATATTTAAATTTAAAACTATGACATGACAATCCTACGTGGCGCTCTCTATTTCATAAGTTGCCGAACTATATTGTAAATGGATCTTATTTCGAAGTATATTTCGAGCACTATCCAATGGTACAAAAATTATAATATTCCGAATTACGTAGCAAAAGTTATACGCAATTTACGTAATATAATTATTTGGGTTGTTAATTCAAAATCAAACTCTAATTTTTGCTTATCCAAAACTCCTTATACGTATTTCAATTTTTATGGAACTCTATTTTTGTAAAAAATAAAAATAATAATTAATGACATGGCAATCCTACGTGGCGCGTTCTATGACATCGAAATCTTGAGGAGCTCTGCTCGTATTTCAATTTTTTGGGAACTCTATTTTTGTAAAAAATAAAAATAATAATTAATGACATGACAATCCTACGTGGCGCGCTCTATGACCTCGAAATCTTGAGGAGCTCCCTATACTCCTGAAAAGTTCCTCCTTTATATATATATATATATATATATTGATTGATTGTAGATGTCGTTTGACCTTCATTTAATGAATTTCTCTTTAAAAAAAAATTGTGTCGTCCTTTATTGTTGTTTATCTTTTAGTTATTTGAAATATGAGCATATTGAACTCAACTGAATTTAAGTTAAGTTTACTGAATTAAATTTAAGTGTAAAGCTAAACTAGATTTAATTTAACTAAATTTTAATTTAAGTATACATAGTTGAATTGAATTGAATTTAATTTAACTGAAGTGAATTGGAATGAAATGAAGTTCAAAAGAACTAGAATTAAGTCCAAAAGTAAAAAGCTCTTTCTCCCTCCTCGTCCATTGTCTCTATCTCTTAAATTCATTCCACGGATAGAACAACAGAACAACACCCTGAAAACCGGCCAACTCCATAAACCAAATCTGGTGTTTGAAGACCACGACCCTGTTTACCGACCTTATTTCGGTGCGATTCTCCCCGCCGTTTAGCAAATTTCAGTCGAAACAGCAATAGCGTAATTCGATTAAAGGTGAGTTTGAAATCTCTTTGTTTTTTGCACTGGTCGTTTGGTTCAAGATATGTAAAAGAAAAGGAATGGAAACAAATTGAGGAGGGGAACGGTAACAAAAATGACTACTATTAACGGGTGTTTGGTTCAAGCTATGGAATGGAAAGGGAGCGGTAACCATCACCACATCACAAAGTAATGGTTTTTGTTACTTGAGGGGAAGGGAAAGATAATAAATTAGGGGAATCTATTAGCACCAAGTAATAGTAATGGATTAATGAGGATTGAACCAAATAAGAACAAAAAGAATCGGTAATTGATTCCGTTTCTTGGAGCCAAAAAATGATGAATTAGGGTTTTTGCACTCTTCAATCAATCCTCTTTAGATATGTTCAGTGGATTTACGATTCCCTCAAAATTTAATGTTGGATTCCCTGAAACTATTTAATTTTGTTCCCCTAAAAAATTGAATTTTGATTTCTTCGAAAATTGTAATTCGATTCCCTCAAAAATTGTATTTTGATTACAGTTCGAAAATTTTGAACCAATTGCTTTTGTTTTGGGCGAGAATTCTGGTGTCATTTAATGAAACATTTTTCAAGTCTTGAACAATAGCGTCCATTGAGAAGATTAAGCAGCACCTTAGCGTCAGATTTAATTAGTGACAGATAAATTCAGCAGAAGTTCCTAAGATATATTTTTTCAACTCTTCTTCAAAAAAACAAATGTGCGTGCTTCACTTTTGGGTGATCATAACACAATTCAATTGATAGAGTTAATTTTGAATTTGTTGTTTTCTAAAGTATTCCAAAATTAGGATCGATTGTTTAAGCATTCCATCCCTCCAAAATTTGATTATTTATTCCCTCAAAAAAGTTGAATTTTGTAGGTGACAGTTTTTTTTTTTTTTTGGCAAGTTTTAAAACTGGTTGATGTGAACATTTGCCATTTCGCAGAGTTATTTGCGATTTTTAGGTTCAATTCGTCATTTAGAGTAATTTAAGGTTTGGGTCAATGATTGTATGCATCTTTTATTGGTTGAATTTTGTTGTTGTCGCTGTTGCGATTTCAATATATGCCCATACGTAATTTAAAAAATTAGGAAGTAAGAATTACTTTTTGACTGTGATTTCGTGGTTTGGTTTTTGCTCTCTTGGTTTGGCTCAAGTACACTGATGCGATGTAGTATTATAAGAATTCCTTTTTTACTCGTTCAACCAAAACAAAATTGGCTTTGAATTAATAGTCTTGTGTTGTTCTTTGCCGATGAAGAACTCAAAAGAATCTAGATGCGCTTCAAATGGAAGTAGGAGTATGATAGTGAAGGGGGGTTAGAGATAGGGGCGGTTCTTGGCCCATGCAGTATGGGCAACGGAATAGGGCCCCGAAAATACAGGGGCCCCAAAATATATTTATATCAAATGTTAGATAGAAAGACATAAGCAAAGCATTTGGATCAGTGGTAAAATTGTAAGGGAAGAGCAAGTGGAACGCGGGTTCAATTCTTGAAAACAACCAAATTTTGTTGTTTTAATTATCTTGAAAGTTTGCGACATAAATACCACGCGGGCCGTATTTATTAGGTAATCTTTACCTATTTTTTTTCTTTTGTCTATTTAAGTCAGTCAATTTTCATATTCCCCAAACTCCATTAATGGTACTCTCTCCTCCCAAGTCCCAACTCTCTCTCCTCTTAACTCTCTCTCCTTTTAACTCTGTCTTTCTACTCATCGTTCCATCTAAGAAAAAGTATTTTCTATAATAGAAATTAATTATCATAATGATCCTATATTCTTTTGACTTTCTATGGTTCATATGACATAAGTATTTAAATATTTAATCACTCCTCTCAACTCTCTCTTTTTCGTTAGTCACTCCTTATTTTATATGTAAATATCTGTTTGTTTACAATTTTTTGATATGTTGAGAAAAATATCCTTCTGGGCATGAAAACTTTTTAAGTAGATGTGTTTAGAATTTTAATATGATGTAATTAGATATTTTTCAATATCAAAGTAATTTTTTTTTGAATTGAGAATCATATATCTTTTAGACTACAAAGGGCCCAATTGTAAAAGAGTGTATAGGGCCCCGGTTATGTTTGCCCCGCCCCTGGTTAGAGATAATTGAGGAAGAACTGCTATTTGCATTTTGTTTCATTAATTTTTCTTTATCTGTTCAGTTTAATTGCTGTTTTTTTGTTTTCCCCCTTTTTCTTGTTTGTTGGTGTCCCCCATCGTCTCATATATATTAGAGATGCATCGGTGAATACTGATTGAAGCATAAAAGGTATTTTTTCCCACTTTGGTCAGGTGGAGAGCTTGAAGTTCCGACATTCGAGTGTCTCTTCCCAGGTTATTGCTCTTTTGGCTTTACGCCGGCAAACACCGAAATTGTACCACTTCCAAGTTCCAACCCATCATCACCCTTTTTCCCCTTCTTTTTGGGCAAATTACAAAATTAGTTTAGTTTCCTCAAAAACCTAATTCTCAAACTTTGTTTGAAATCATACTTCACATTTTCTCTCTCCAACCTGCCGATTCCGATAATGGCTCCGGTAAATGTAAGTGATGAAGATAATCATCCTCTGATTTGCAATCTATCTACTCCAAATTCATATGGGTCTGTTGTTCTTGGAGGCACTTTCGACCGCTTGCATGATGGTCACCGCCTTTTCCTCAAGGTTTTTATTTTCTTCCTCCTAATTTTTTATCTTTTCCACTATGTTAGTAACTTGTAAAACAAATGTCATGAAAATCTATGATGGAATATATTTTTTCCATTTATTATTTCTAGTGTATATTTGGGAGGTGGGGTACAATTACAAATATCATTAGATGCTATTAATGGATCTTGCCATGAAAAATATGGATTAAACTTAGTTTATCCAGTCGATAGTTTACCCACTACCAATAGAATTTAATGCATGGTGAAATCCAACTCACCATTTATAATTATTTTTAATGGTCTTTTAGATATGGGTAATCCACCCAATTACCCACTGGGTAAATGTAGTTATGTCCGGTAAATATGTCTCTTTCCATATTGGTCAGGTTCAGGCATTGATCATACAACTTGTGGGCCCTGGTATATATTTTTGGTCATGTTTTAGTTAGGATCCACATAGTGATTATGAAATTTTTTTAATTTTTACAAAATTATGATTTAATTAGTAAAAGATCGCACACTTATTCATCAATTTTGAAGGTGGATTGTTGAATATAGATGAATTGCATTGTCCTGTTCATGGATGCACTGGAAACATCGATGCATGCAAAGAAAGATTATTAACGGGTCGTGTGCTAGAATAAATTAGCTCTTTCGTTTAGTATGTATGAGTGCAAGTTTGTGAGAAGAGATGTTTGAGCGGGAAAAGAGTGAAGTCAATCAAACACTAGAAGTGCCTCAAGCACAACATTGAGTTAGAGTGTAAGATGAGAATAACTTGGGTGCAAACCTAGAACCTTCCTCAATTTGTTTGGTGGCTTAGGACTTGTTGAGAAAAGATCTGCATTTAGGCCATTGTGTATGTAATTTTAGCTCAGTGCACTCGGACCATGTTTTGGGGTTAATTGATAATGTGTAGTCTATGATGAGAGTAGAGAGATAATATTTAATTGATTTGCCAATTGCATACGATAACAAAAGTGGCGGTGCTCTGAAAATGGCTGGTATGTATGGAAATGACACATATTGCACTCCTGTGGCTCCTTATCCTGCAAATGCTTATTCAAATTGTGTCTTTTCTGTACTTTACATCCTTCTACAAATTTATCTAATAGCAAGAAACCATGTGAAAGTTATGAAATTTGATGAAGAGAAGGGAATCAAGAGCTGCTAAAGTTAGCTTTCAGACAACATAAGTCTTTCTCTGTGTTTGCACTTAATAATGTATGATGCCAAAGTCAACAAATATTGGCATTACTGATGGAGAAATTGTCAACTTAGGCTGCAGCTGATCTTGCTAGAGATCGTGTTGTGGTTGGAGTTTGTGATGGCCCTATGTTAGCAAAGAAGCAGGTGAATCCTTCTCTCCTCTTTAATGTCCTGTTGGATTTTCACTCTTGTAATTACTTGCTAAATTTTTTGCCGATTGAATATGTATTCTGACCTTATACTCTATATAATTTTTCATCTTTGTTGCTAGTGTCACTTTGCCTTTACATTAATGAGCCGTAATGAGTTTATGATTTTGTATACGAATATACTTGAAATTTTATTTCCCTTTGCTGCCACTGAGTGCCACATGTTTAAATCTTACTATCGTGAAATTATACAAACACATGCCAAAATCTTTGCTGGCGTTGACAAAAGATGAGCCAAGAGTCGACTTACATCAGATCATATCTTGTCGAAGACCTAAAACATATGTGTCAAGCTAATTATAATATGTGACAAAGTGTCAAAGTATGTAGCACCATTAGACTGTTGGACGCATGGATTTGAAACTCTCCCGTTCCATTACAGAACCGCCGTTTTGTAACGGATTTTGGATTTGTCGTTCCGCGAAATCCCGTTACGGAACGCCATGATAAAAATCACATATTTCTCACCGCGTTATCCGTTATGTAACGCGAACTCGCCGCGTTAGAACGTTTTATCCCCGTTACATCCGTTCTTTTCAAACATTGGCCAAAAATATTTTATAATTTAGTTACATAGCTGATGAAACATTATATTATGATAGATATGATAATATTATGTTGTACTAATGCTTCATAAACTAAAACAATGCAAATAAATTTAGAACGTATTAATGTGAATTTTTAAAAAAAATTCACGCCGCGTCGGCCACGAAACGTTCTATTCCCCCGTTACAAGCCGTTCCCGCGACAACGCGACTGTTCCCGCGCACGCGACCGCGACCGCGTTTTTTTTCTCTGGTTCGACGTGATTAAGTCGCTGTAAGATGAAAGATGTAATTATCTGAAAGATTGTTCCATTCTGCAACTTTTTTGGTATAGCTCTGACGAGTAGTCGGCCATGGCTGAGGTTCCATCTCTCACCTAGTAGTGGGATTATCCTCCATAATGGTATGTGCTAATGAGAATCAATTTTCTGAGCTGATGCAGGCTCTTAAAATTGTGCTTTCCATACATGTTTATATAATGAATGACTTTCTTAGGCCTGTAGACTACAACTCAGAACTTTAACGTTTTAAATGCAAATTGTTAGGCGTGATTGACAATATGAATCAATGTTACATGAAACGCGGAATGTTCCGGAACGTGGTATGGGAACGGGAACGCGGAACGCAGCCTCTAGAGTAAACCAGATGGGACTCCTAGACCACGTACCAAGTACCACGTTCCAGGACACGTCCCCTGGAACGTGGAAGTGGCCATGTACCACATTCCCGGTATCTATGATATGAATATGCTAAGTATAGTAGGGAAAATAGCAAATCAGTGGCAAGTTTTTGAAAGTTGAATTGTAAATTACTTCTTACAGCCAAATACCTAGTAAGCATTTGAGGACTGCTTTATAAATCATTCCTTTTGTATTGACTATGTTTATAGTATTCTTCTTGAAACTCTTTGCAGTACGCAGAATTGATAGAGCCTATTGAGAAAAGGATGCAGAATGTGCAACATTATATTAAGGTGCGTACTTCATAATTATGAAAAGGGGGCACATATACTCAAACTAATTTGCATTACCACAATGGCATCCCTCAAACACAGTTTCTTCTGATTATATGCGGAATTTATGCGCAGCACAATTATTTGAAGCCATGAACAGATAAACTTGTATTTTTCTGGTAGAATGTTGAATATGTATTCTTGTTTGAACGGAAATTTTGAAACAATTTTTGTGTCATTTAGCATTGGTGTAGGGGAACAATGAACACTAGAATCAGCTTGATAGAAATCTTTGTTGGCATATTGAAGTTAGATAAGGACCTTGCATATATGACCATTTTATCACCTTTTTAATCACAAATATATTTCTATTTCTATGTTACTATTTCTGCAGTCCATCAAATCAGAGCTCATCGTACAAGTGGAGCCCATTGTAGACCCCTACGGTCCATCTATTGTTGATGAAACTTTGGAGGCCATTGTAGTCAGGTACATTTATCTTTTTAAATTTGCTAAATGTAGTTCAATGATCCCATGTATCCTGTTGGCCGTTGCGATGACAATTCAGGAAAGGTATATCTCTTGTGATTCTTGTAGAGTAGTAGTGCTTATTTCCTCTGGCATGAGGTACTTTGCAGAGCATTCCACTTCCTCTGTACCTGAAACTTGTAAACACTGTTAAACATGGGAAGTTTGACATGCGTTGAAGTTGCAGAATAGACATTGCTAGTTGAACCCTACTAAAATATTTCTTGTGTTTTTAGTTATGATATTTTATCGTCAATTAGATGCTGAAGCACTTAAATAAAGTATGACATATGATATGTGCCAACTCAACTCACAAGCCATCACTGAGCCGATGTATGCTTCTTTTCTGACAGTAAGGAGACATTTCCAGGGGGACTGTCAGTCAACCGAAAGAGAGCTGAGAAAGGGTTGTCGGAACTGAAGGTGTTATCTTTGACTTGCAGGCATATTGTTTAAGCTTTGAAGAATTGAATAAAAAATTAAATCAGTTCCTTGTTCCCATATCCTTGCTGGTCTAATGCTCGCATCGTACCATTTATGTGTGCAGATTGAAGTTGTGGATTTAGTATCTGAGGAAACAAGTGGCGATAAGCTAAGTTCAACTTCCTTAAGAAAGATTGAGGCAGAGAAATTAGGAAATCAGCAAGAAGCCTGAAGCTTCTCTTATTGGACGCCAAATCTCCATAATGTGAAACTATCTCTCAATTGGCCTCTGGAAATGAACCTAACTTATCATGAAACTGGATATACACCATATACACATGTAGCATTTGCTTCCGAGTGGGGCTGTTCGCCGAAGAGTTCGATGGTGATTAAGAGAGAATGGGGCAAAAAGCTTGTTTATCACCGAATGTGTTCGGTAAATAGCCTTTTTCTTTTCTTTCCCCTCGGAACAATAATTTGTACAACAATTTTGTGTACATGATATCTCAAAGTTACCTTTTGCGGGCTTTTGGTTACAATTTGTATTGTAACTTTCTGCTTTGTTCTGAGTTTTGCCAGACATTACTAGTCCAAACTAATATGGTAATCATCCTTTGTTTACTCAGCATATATGCTAAGTGTGTCTTTTCTTCTGCAGTTTAGGATCTTATTGTAACTAGATTTAAATTTTATAAAATTTGCATTGATATGGTCAGTTGATGGAATCGCCATGAACTTTATTATAATTGGGACAATTTCAGGATTTAACTCATTTGAAAAATTGAACTAAAAAAAAAGAAATTTACAATTTTAAATGAGAAGAAAAATGGAAGACGTACATTTCTACATGGTAGCTTCAAGCTTGGTAGGCACTCCAAATTCTGAGATAATTGAATATTGTCATCTATAAACTCAACTCAAATAAGACAAACCCCCACCTTAGTTCTCATTTCTCAATTACACTCATGATCAAATCAAATTGCGACGATCAGATAGTGTATGGAGAGATAAAAGGGAAATTGAGGATCCCTCTTGTAAGAGATGAGACGGATCCTAAAGACTTGGTCTTTGGAATTGGTGTTATTGTCAAATGTCAATACCAATAGGTCATCACCTGTTGCACAAGTATCTTATATTAACTTAGCATGTTAATATCAATTGAAAACTTTTTTTGCCATGGGAGGACTAAAAATTATTTTCGGTGTCTCTATTATAAAATAGAAAAGGGGAGGACTTGGTGTCTACCCTACATTACAAATACACCCTTACATAAAAACAATCAAATACGTCTTTACCAATTTAAGAAAACAAAAAGAAATACAAGGCCAATTGTACGGTCGTTCTATCAAACTTCAAAGCAGTTTTTCAACTTCTTTTTTCACTAAAAACAAGGATTTGGATAAACGTAATTACATAATTTAACATTGGATTTTTTGTCCCAAACTACCTTTTAACTTTCAAGTTTTTGCGAGAAACTACTTTATAAAAAAATTGTTGTCTCAAACTACCTTACTTTTACCATTTTGTTGTTGACATCTACCTTATGCGGATTTCGGGCGTTGACTTTTGTTTTTTCTGGTTTTTGTAATGTCACGTTAATTATAGATCACTTGACCTCTTCAAAACCTTTTTTCATTTTCTCTACCCTAATTTCCCCATTTCCCTGTGCGCGCGCGCTCTCTCTCATATCTATGTGACACTCCGTACTACCAGTCCACCATTAAATTCCTCTTCTATTTAAACTAAAATTGAAACAATCACCCTCCTCAATCACCCTATCAGTCTCCTCGAATCTCAAGCAATTTCCACAAGAGTAAAGACCTAATTTGATCCAAACAAGGGTAAACTACCTTATTTGTTTTCGCACGTATCGCGTGTATAACACTGGTAGAGACTATTAAATTTTAATTAAAAGTTTTTTTTTCTTTTGCGGAAGTTTCTCCAAGATGTTTCAACACATCGTTTCATATCTAATCAACCATGATCCGCATCGTTTTTATTCAACACTGCAATAGGCGGTTACTAAAATACCAACGGCTAATCACTATTTAAAATTCGAAATCCCCCCTCAAAAAAAAACTACAACGAAATTCCCTCATTAACAGCTTCATTCTTCACTTCCTCCGTTACAAAATCCCTCTCACAAACCCTCTTTCTTCTCCTTGCTTTCCTTATCATTTATCTTCAAAGAATTCCCACATTTTCTTTTCACAGACAAAAGAATTTACAGAGAAAAAAAAAAATCCCATTTTTTCTACCTTTTTGAAGAACAGAGTACAAGAACAAGAGTTCTTTTTCAGTCTTCAGCAATCACCAAGGTATCCATCATTGATGTTTATTTTACTTTCTGAATTAAACCTATATTTAATTTCATCTGGGTTTTTGGAAAAAAAATTCAAAAACCTTCAATTTAGTAGTAATGAGAAACAAAATTGGAAATAGTATGTAATCCCATTAGTTAGATACTTATTTTCTTGCGTTAAGTATTTTTAATTCTCAGAATCTTGGTATTATTTTCTGTAATTCGTTAATTTTTTTAATTAGATTCAAGAATTTGGATCTATCTTCTATTCAGTACATCATCAAAATTTATGCTCTGTTTTCCATTTAATTTCATTTTACTATTGCTGTTATTTTTCTACGAAAATTTGGAACGTTCTGATAATATTATGTTTATTGGTAGGTTTAATTTCAGTAATTGTAGCAAATATGAATGATTTGATGACGAATTCGTTCTTAAATTATGTGGATTTGAAGAAGCAAATTGAGTTAGACCGTGAAACAGAGGTCTCTGAGGCAGAAACATGGCAACAATTAAACCCCATTGATCAAGATAATCTCACTAATTTCTTCAAAGAAATTGAGTCAATTAAATCCCAGATGGAAGAAGTCAGTAATCTCCTTCATGATCTTCAGTCCCTACATCAAGAATCAAAAACCACCCACAGCACAAAACTCCTCCGAGGTTTACGAGATCGAATGGATTCTGATACCATTGCTATTCTCCGAAAGGTCAAGTCTCTCAAGTCCCGCCTCGAGTCCCTCGACAAATCGAACATCACGAATCGAAGGTTATCGAACTCGTTTCGTGAAGGCAGCACTGTGGATCGAACTAGGGTGGCGGTTACTAATGGATTAAGGATCAAATTCAAGGATATGATAAGTGATTTTACAGGGTTAAGAGAAACAATCATGGTTGATCATAAAGATGACTTAAGAAGGAAGTTTTTCAATGCCACAGGAGAAGTACCTAGTGAAGAAATTGTGGACAAACTGTTGTCAGGAAGTGTGAAAATCGAGGTTTTCGAGGGGAGAATCGGAGGTGCAGACATGGAGGAGAAAGAGAGGTATGAAGTTGTGAAGGATATACAGAGGAGTTTGAATAAGTTGCATCAAGTTTTTCTTGATATGGCAGTTTTGATTGAGCAACAAGGGGAACAAATTAATGATATTGAACAAAATGTGGTAAATGCAGGGGAATTTATAAGTGGAGGGACTAATAATCTTTATTATGCTAAGCAGATGAAGAGGAAAAATAGAGCATGGTTTTTTGGGATTTGGGGTATTGCAATCATTATCTTGGTGGTGTGTCTCATCTGTATACTTGCACTGAAATGAGACAGAAAGCAGGAGAATTTGTGTTTTAGGTTAGTTGGGATTTTGATTGCTTATGAATGTGCATTTTTTTAGGGGATTTTTGAGCTTTTCTGAGCTCATTCAGTTGGATGCTTACCTAATTTGTCAATTCTTTTGGCTTGTTATGGGTGTAAAGAAGCTCATTTGAGGTCAAAAGAATTTCATGATTTACTCGAATGAAAGTACATTTGCGCTTTTGTTCTTCATCTCTTTTCTGATTTTGTGATCTTATCATGTCAAACTCAGCCATCTTTCAAATTTTCGCCTAAATTTAATATTGAAGCATTCAATATGTCATATACATAATCTAATGTAGATTGAAGTATTTGGCAGTCTAGACTGAATGTCTCCTGCATATGTTTAGAAATAATTGTGATGTAGAGAATCGGACAGTTAAACCAAATGCACTAAACAATATTTTGTAAATCCCTTCATCTTATACCTATAGCTCGTATGCTAGGAGATAATAAATGGATATAATTATAAATTTATAATATATATACTGCGATAGTCTCGTGCTAATGTCTCATGAAAATTAATAAAGAAAAATAGATGTTTAAAGATGAAGATCACGAGACTCAAAACGGAGACATTAGCACGAGATGAAAATTACTAAACCAGTTAACATACATGTGTATTTAAGCAATTACATTTAACTCTTTACATTTACCATCCTTCATTACCGGCTAGCATTCGAGCCATACTCTATGGTTCGTGAAGATAAGATATTGAAAGCTGTGCTGGGATCAGATTACAGTATTAGGGTCCATTAAACCTTTAGATACAAATTATCAGAAAAATCATACAACATTATTACAAATATTCAAGAGACTAGTTGCCTAGAAGTATCTCTAAGTTGAAATAGCGGATGATTCTCCCACACAAAGTCCACCGACTGAACCGGCTATTTCTCAAACATGACGATGCTTTAATCATCTTACATCTTAGGCAATACTAAGCTGCTGCGTTGCTGTCCAAGATTGCTCAGGCTGTAGCTCGACTTCTCGAATCTGCAGCACAGAAGAAAATAGTAGTTGAGGATTCATAAATTGAGCCTACAGTACCACAACGGTTCAAGTATTCTCTGATATTACTGCAATAAGGTAAATCCTTTTGACAAGAGATAGGCTCAGCAAACAATTCACAATTCTAGAGCATATAATTCTGATACACCATCCTGAATCCTGATGTTAACATATAAACTAACCAGTAGATTACCTTGGCATTCTCAACACAAACAAAATCTTTGTAGCAAGCCTCCATTTGCAGGTGTGGGTTCCACAAGACCGCATCTGACCAGCTGCGTAGATTAAAAACCACGTGTGAGGAATATCGAACCATAGTGCAAGGAGTGTCTAAACAGATATTTAGGAGATAAGATGGTACTTGGTATTTTTGATTAAGATTTTGTCACCCAAGCCATTTTCTAGGAGTAACTCATTTTGTGAGTCTAGATATACACAGTCCACAAAACCAGGAAACGTGACCACATCCCTGAAAATTACAAGATACGTGTCAATTGATCAATCTCCAAACCAAATTTTCATTCTTTAAAAGGCACATTCTTTAGATAATGCTACTATCTTCAATGTCAAAACTCTATACTTTTAAATTGACATAGGATAATCTATTACAAAGTTGAATCACAGCTTATGTAACTTACCTCTCCTCTATACCCTCTAGAGGATTTTGAGGATCGGGATCTTTGTTCAGTGTTTTGCAACCTTTTAGACCTGTAACTGCTGTTCCTGTGATGGCAGCCTGCAAAAGTGAACAAAGCAGTTCTGAATTCTGATGATTTTTTTTTACATCAGAGTAACCAATATGTACTTAAACCAAAGAATCTCTTCTATTTTCACTTCTGAAAAAGCCCAGAAGGCATATGATTGAGTTCATCGATTTAAAACCTAGTGCTTTATGATCAGTATCTTTTCTTTTATGGAACATTTTTCTAACCTGAACACATTACAGCTTTTGAGGACTAAGAATGTTATCTAACCTACTCTGAAAACTGAGCTATTCGGAGGCTTGTACAAAGAAATATGCACAGTAAATTAATTTTAACAGGACATTTATATCACCAACTCCACAATGTAAGCAAGAGACTTACCCGGAAGTACGTATGCAAGGCGGTGTTAAAAGAAAAGGCTTTTTTGTCTGTATTTGTTATAATTAATTCTGTTGAAAGGCTAGTGGAATCCAGGATGACCTGAAACAAGAAAGAGAAGGAGCATAAATATCAGTTTTACTGAAAGGCTCACAAAATGCAAAACGCCATCTCATTTTGCAGTGCCAAATGGAAACCTTTACAAGGAGTCCATAATAGCTAGGCCAGAAATCACAGTAATAAAGACTAAGTTTTACTTTAAGCTGGGGACAAGCATGATTCAAATGTAAGTATGATCGATACAGAATACAACAAAAAGAAAATGGAAAATCAGAAGAAAAAAAATAGCAATCTCTAAATTCTTTGACTCATTTTGTTGACCTTCTCAGTTTTCACCCATTGCAAGGGAAAGCAAAACAATTACCTTGTACAAAGCTTGGAAGCTAAAATCCCACATTGAACGGCTGTAAGGGGTATCCTTCAGTTCCAAAGTCACAACTGGTTTTCCTTCTTCACTTTCAGAATCAACAAGCGACCAGTTCATATTCCTTGCAAAACCGTGCTGAAACATCAGAAAGATGAAAGAGGCATTAGGTTGTAATTCGCAGGCACAAGGCAAACATGAATGGAACAAAACTAAAGCACAACAAGAATATATGGACAATCAAGTTGGTAAAACCTTGATTAGTGAGGATACCAAGCCGATTCTAGAAAAAGACAGGCAGGAAACATAAGGACCTCAAAACAAAGTACAACACTTGCTTTTCCATGATCTCCAAGGCAACATTTTTGACAAGTAATAACTATAACGTTGAAAGAAATCCAACAAGATCCCATATGACAATCTTTTGATTTATACATTAGATGAAAAAAACCCATCAAGTTGTGACTTTTGACCATCCCAATGCAAGTTTGTACTTATGTGTGAACGGAGGAAGTACTAATTTTTCTGTCAGAAACTAAATGTTTAGTTCACACATATATGCACTTTCATCTCCTAATGCATCAGTTCATCAATACAAACTTGCGGAAGAGGTAAAAACAGCATAAGAGGAATAACATCTTAAAGGAAATTATGAATACTTTGAAGTTTAAATTCTGGAAGTATTAATTATTATACCTGCTGCATTTTCCCGGGTCCAAATTGAGGAAAACAATGTGGGATTCCTCCACTATCATCACAGAGAATATATCAGTCATCATATACTACACAAAAGCCATTGAAGGGCCTCAAACCCAAAAGGATATAGAGGATGGAGAAAGCAGAAGAACCTGATGGGTTTCTGGCCATTGAACACAGCATCAGGCCTGACAAAGAGAAGGTCTTTGCCATTTGGAACTTTCCACGAAGTCACACAGCCTCCGAACAGGTATACCTCAGCCTCACTGCATTCAACCCATATATCTACTAATTATCATACTGCTACTACTAGTCCCCATTGGCAACAACAAATGCTAAATCGCCTACATATTAGCCACCTGATACTCGATAAAACTATCTAAGGGCAAGTTTTTTCTTGCTCTTCAAACCTCAGTTCAATCTTTAATTTACTTATTTCAGGGTAGCTTTATCAGATTGACGATGTGTTAACTAAGTATGTTTCTCATGGCACCAACGAAATCACTCATATAGTATGTTTCTCATGGCACAACCCCTATAATCATCTAGAGTCTAGACTGATAAGTGGATTTTTTCGAAAACTAGCACAATGCCCCAACGCAGGGTGATGAGAATCAAACCTCGAACCTCATAAAAGATTCTTCTATAACCATAAAAGAAAGGATTTTTTTGTCCAACCTACCTTTAACTTTCAAGTTTTTGCGAGAAACTATCTTATAAGAAATTTGTTGTCCCAAACTACCTTACTTTTACCATTTTGTTGTTGACAGCTACCCTATACCAGTTTCCGGTGTTGACTCTTTTATTTTCCATTTTTTTTAATGTCACATAATATCACTTGACCTCTTCAAAGCTCACGTAACAACATTTTTTTCTACATCAAATGCAAAAAAAGAACCTAAGAAACAGGAATAAATAAAGTAGGTGGGTATTGTATTACTAACCTACCATGAGGAGAAGTGAGGACAACCTTAGAAAGATTGCCAACTCCTTCAGTTAACTTCACTCCTTCGCTTGTAGTAGTGGCTCCATTGACACTTGCTGATACCCTCATATTTACAGTTGACCACCTTCAACAAAATGTAAATTGTCAAAAATTGAAGGAATCATTTATAAATCCATAATACTTCAAATTTGAATCTAACAATATTATTAGGTGTAGCCGATTAATGTTGTTTATCAAATGTTGTGTAACACTAATCCAATTGAAATTTGCGTCTCATTGATCAAACATATTGAAGCATAAGAAAAAGAGAGAATTACCGATTGTGATTGGCAGAATGTAGCTTAAGTGAAGTAAAGGTAGGAAGAGAAGCCGCCATTGATGTTACCGCCATCTGCAATAGCAGAGTTTTTGCAGATCAGTTAATTGTGGAGGGATGGAAGCTGGTTGTACTTGTTACCCCTACACGTACCGGATGAGTCACTTGTTCAGATATACTGGCCTTGTTTGGTAAAGGGAGGTTTGGGACAAAAATCAAGTTCGAGAGAAAAATTAGGTTTGAACTTATATTAGAAGATCCGACTACTCAATTCTCTAATTTTTTTTTTTTTTGACGGAAGTCAATTCTTTATTTTGAGTGTTTGGTAAATAGAGATATTAATTAGCCGATTGGGCCCAAATAGTTCTTTTTGAAGAAGCTTTGAGATGAGCTTGTTGACATTAAAGGTTTGGGATTAAGTGGGTTAATTATATTTATGTCTTGAACTTGTTGAAAATTACATTAATAAATTATAAAAGGTACAATAATAGATTATGCACATGTCTTTATTGGTCATTTTACACAATTATGTAAAGAATCAACTATCATTACTTATATAGTTGGCAAAAAAGACTCGTGCCCGTTGGCCCGACTCGAAAATACCCGACCAAAACCCGTCTTCCACCCGAAAATAATGACTCGAAAGAGAATGATACCCGGAATAACTCGACCCAAACCCGACCCGAAAGTAAATTAACCCGAATATGACCCGAACCCGAATATGCCCGACCCAAAATTAACCCAACCCGAACTAACCCGATAATGATGACCCAAACCCGACCCGAAAAGTTGTCATATTAGTTACTTTTTAATCAAATTTAAGAAAAAAATTGTCATAAAATACTATATATGAGTTAGCTATTGCCTATTAATTATTTCACTAGCTCTTATTAGTCTTATTTGTGTTTTATTTATTTGCTAGATTAGAAACCCGATCTAACCCGACCCGATTTAACCCGACCCGCCGTGACGCGAAATTTATGGGCTCGTAAGGACCCGTATCCGAACGGACCCGACCCGAACGCAACCCGAAAACAAAGGTGACTCGATTTTGACCCGATCCGTACCCGACCCGTATGACCCGTTTGCTACCTCTAACTACTTATCAAACACCTTTATACAAACAAACTAATCAAAATCAACTAACAAATATACGCTAATTGTCAAACTTTTTGACTCACTTTTTAAGAACAATAAAGGTAGTAAGGTTTGGCAAAAAAAAATTAATTTTCTCATTGTTTGGTAGGTAATTTATAATGGATTTATGTAGACTGTAGTCTAATTGGGTAGCTTTTGATACCAAAAGAGGAAATGTTGCAATAGATTAACTACCAAAAACACTTTCAAAATATATATTTTCAAAAAAAAACATTTTATAATTTTTACTTGTGTGCAATTAAAGATTTTAATGATCAAAGAAGTACATTGGGTTACATGAAAAAGTGAGTGTAACACTTATTTAGAAATGAAGGAATTGAAGTAGATGTTACAATAGAACAAAAACGGATAAATTATGTAATATATGCTTTAACTAGAGTAAAAGTAGTTCATTGTTCTTAGATGAAGTGAGAGTGTTTTGCCTTAGGTTGGGTACTTGGGTTTAGTTATAGTCTTTTTATTTTGAATCATATTAAGGTTGATAGGACGTTGGATTCATGCTAATTCTAGTTTGGGTCACATACTCACATTTGTATTTAGTGTTTAGACTCGAGTCAATCTTAAGTTTAAATAAATTAGTTTATTTTCAGATGATCAAATATAGTTTAGGTTTAAGTAGAGTTATTTAGTTCTTATCAGTCCAAGTTTATACCAAGAGTTAATGCACTTGGGAAATATGTTTCGTTAATTTTACATATTTGCTATCAAAATGATGTGTTTCTGAGTATTAAAAAGTTTATTTTTACAAGGTTTTGGAGGATGATACTTGAAATATACTCCCTCTGTCCCATAATATAGTGCTTACTTCTTTTTTTGCACGGGAATTAAAGAGAGTGGAGGGAGTAGTAGGATCTCAAAAAAATTATTTAATAAAGTACTTTTGTCTTGGAACTACTTGTTGGAATTTTTTTTAGCCGATTATTAATTAATTACTAATAATATCTAGTCCGCTAATAATTTAATATGGTCCATTTTATGTGGGTAGTTACCCATGATCAAGGAACTCCCCATGATTCTCTCCCCACTTCCATAACCACTCATAACGTTCACCATTTTCTTAGGGCTCTCCGATGGCAAGGCTCTAATATAAAATAGGTGTTTTATTCCGAAAATTAAGGTCACTAAATCCGCTCTCTAAAAAACTAAAAGAACACCATCTATACAAAGGAGAGTGAGGGTTTGGCAATCGAAATTTAGAAAAACCAAAATCAATTAGGTACACTAGTTCGAGAAGAAGAAGGAGACAACAAAATTAGCAATGGCCGGAGGTAATTCTTATCCACCTTAGAGCTTTCGCACATGTAATTCATGTTCAATTCAGATTATTTGTGAGCACGTTAAGTATAATTAGACTTACATTTGGTATCGTAGCGAGTGTTGCTCCTCCGCCTTGCTTACTTCTTCTTTTCTTCATTTCTTCATCCGCCATTTCGGATCCCGATGTTTTTGTTTTGAAGCAATTGGGTGCATTTATTTTTGAAATAATTTGTTCGCCTATTGTAGAAGAGTTTTATCACATAATTTCTTTGTTATGTATCTCGTTGTCGGAGATGAATTTCATTGGTTTTAATTTGTTTGTTGTGTTGAGGAAGATGAAGATGAAGTTACTTTATCTCTCTCCCGACTTTAGCCTTTTATATTAAAGTGTAATTAAGATGTTTCACGTGGGTCTTTTGTACTTTTGTCTCCCACCTTAGCCTTTCTTTGGTGTTTTGAATTTTTTTTTTTATCTTTTAAAATGACTATAGTTACTGCCATGTTTATTGTTGGTTTTTGGAGGCTAATATGCAGCATTGCAAAGTATGTAAGTATCACGTTCGAATGGGGGTTTTTACCTCTGTCAGGTTGTTTGTCTTTTATAAATATGAATTACGAGTTATTACGACCCTTGATAAAGCCGTGTATATTACCGCATGAATAAGGATTATGTTGTTTCAAGAACATGTTGTTTTTCATCTGTACCAATTAAGTTTTTGGTCAAATATATTGCTTATATACATTGTGTTTAGTATATATAAAATTAAATGAAAGTTGAGTGGTTCAAAATTTTATTAGTTAGGAGTACATCACCTCTAATTATTAAAATTTTATTTGGAATCACATGTGGAAACTAAACTTTTGTTGCAATTAATTGTGTAAGATATGATAAGACTTACCCACAGGAATTTTATTGTATTTGAATAATTAATTGGGGTGAAGTATTAAATTTTGTTTCTTAAGCGTCTCACAAGAATTACGAAATTGATACAGCTTTAATAGTTTCACCATATGGTTATTATAATCTAATTGAGTAGAACTTTTAGCCCACAGGCAAGTTTTATGTCACTAGATTCATATTTCGCATGATTTACATTGGTAAAGCATGATTAATGTTGAAAGTCTCAAAATTTTGATAGTAAGCATGATTATTTGTATCTCTATTTTATTTATCGCAAAGAGTTTTACCCGGGAATATTTCGATATCAAATGTGACATTCCCGAATTAAAGGGTGATAACTATAAGGTGTGGAAAGAGAGAGTGCTACTGCAGTTGGGATGGATTGACATTGACTATGCTATTAGGAAAGACGAACCACCTGGCATTACTGAGACTAGTACTCCAGATCAAATTGATCTTTATGAAAAGTGGGAGAGGTCTAACCGCCTCTATGTTATGTTCATAAAGACCAAGATCGTTGTTAGTATTCGTGGTTCCGTCGATCGCATACCAAAGTCAAAGAACTTCTTAAGGCCATCGATGAGCGGTTTGCATCTTCCCGACAAAGCTCTTGCTAGCACCTTAATTATGCGACTTTCATCCATAAGGCTCACTCAAATTAAGGGAGTGCGTCATCATATCATGCGCATGAGGGACATTGCACTCACCTAAAGACTTGGAAGTTACCATATCTCGACACTTTCCTTGTGCATTACATCTTGTGCATTCGTTCTCATGAATATGGCCCTTTTTAAGGTCTCTTATAACACACATAAGGATAAATGGTCAATTAATGAGCTTATGACCATGTGTGTTCAAGAGGAGGGAAGATTATTGATGGAAGAGGGTGAAAAAGGGAACCTTACTACTTATGCAAAGAAGAAGGATCATATTAAGGATAAGGGAAAGGGGAAGATTCCAAGCAAGTCAAGCCATTAAGAAGGAGTCTTTGTGTTTCTTCCGTAAAAAAGAAGGGACACATGAAGAAAGACTGCGTGAAGTTCAAGGCTTGGCTTAAGAAGAAAGGTAATTTTCTTGCGTTTGTTTGTTATGAATCTAATATGGTTAATGTTAATCATAATACATGGTGGATTGACTCTGAACAACAATCCATGTTTCGAATACCTTGCAGGGTATGACAAACCTAAGGAAACCAAGTAGGCGTTGAACATCAAATCTATTCTGGCAACCAGATGGGTTCGCATGTGGAAGCCGTTGGGACATGCAACTTAACTTTAAGTAGTGGTTTTGTTTTGCATTTAGAAAGAACATTTTATGTTCCAAATTTCTCTAGAAATCCGATTTCAGCTTCAAGACTTGTACCTTTGGGTTTTTCCTTTATTTTTTCGCATTCTCGGGTTTCAGTTTATTGAGAAATTTTGAAAATTTTGGTTATGGTATTTTGTCCGATGGTTTATATCTTCTTGAATTGCAAAATGATATTGCTCATAATTCCCTACATGTTAATGCCGGTTCAAGCGTTGTATTGTGAATGAAGAATCCTCTATGTTATGGCACCGAGAGATCGGGACATATCTCCATTGAGATAGTCAAGAGATTAGTAAAGGAAGCGGGTACTTGATACTGGATTTTGCTGATTTTGAGACTTGTGTTAGTTGCATTAAGGGCAAGCAAACTAACAAATCTAAAAAGGGTGCTAAGAGGAGTTCCAACCTATTAGAGATCATACATACGGATATTTGTTGTCCGGACATGAACGCTAAAGATCCAAAATACTTCATCACCTTCATTGATGATTATTCACGATATATGTATCTTTACTTACTTCGCTCCAAAGACGAAGCTTTAGATGCTTTTAAATTGTTTAAAGTCAAGTAGAGAAACAATGTGATAAGCACATCAAGATCGTGAGATCGATAAGTGGTGGCGAGTATTATGGTATATACACCGAGAATGGACAAGCATGTGGTCCATTTGCAAAATTTCTTCAAGAGAATAAGATTGTTGCCCAATACACTATGCCTGGTTCTCCGGACCAGAATGGTGTAGCAGAAAGAAAATAAGACCTTAATGGACATGGTAAGAAGTATGCAAAGTAATGCTAAACTTCCACCATTTTTATGGATTGAAGCTCTTAAGACGGCAGCCGTATATATTAAACCGGGTTCCTTCCAAGGTTGTCCCTAAGACGCCTTTTGAATTATTCAAAGGATGGAAACCGAATTTGCGTCATATGCGTATTTGGGGATGCCCGTCGTAAGTAAGAGTATACAACCCACAAGAAAATAAGCTTGACTCGAGGACTATTAGTGGGTATTTCATCGGATATCCCGAGAAATCTAAGGGTTACGGATTCTATTGTCCTTCTCACAAAGACCAGGATTGCGGAATCAAGAAACGCTAAATTTCTTGAGAATGACTTAGTTAGTGGGAGTGATCCAATTCGGGACATTGTTTCTGAAGAGGATCATGATAAGGTTCCACCCCCTAATTCAAGTGATAGGCTGATTGTCATTCACACTCCTCAAGCACAAATGGGTGTTAGGCACGCAGCAACAGAAGATCCACAAAATGCTGATAACAATTTAATAGATCATGAAGAAAATGAGGAGCATATGAATGATCAAAGACATTGATCAAGTTCCTTTAAGAAGATCTCGTTAGAATGAGGAGATCGCCTATTTATGATGATTATCATGTGTATTTACAAGAATCGGATTGTAATGATGAAGCTGACAATGATCCAATTACATTTTCACAAGCCGCAAGTTCTAAGGATTCAGACTTGTGGATAAGTGCCATGAAAGATGAGATGGATTCTATGGCATCTAATCGAGTTAGGGATCTCGTCGAGTTGCCCGATGGTGTAAAAGCCATTGGATGTAGATGGGTTTATAAGACAAAGAACGACTCATTAGGCAACATCGAGAGACATAAGGCTAGACTAGTTGCCAAAGGATTCACTCAAAGAGAAGGAATCGATTACACAGAGACTTTCTCTCCTGTATCAAAGAAAGATTATCTTCGAGTAGTTATGGCATTAGTAGCTCATTTTGATTATGAGTTACATCAAATGGATGTGAAAACGGCCTTTCTGAATGGTGATTTAGAGGAAGAGGTTTACATGAAACAACCTGAAGGATTCTCCTCTAGAAAAGGTGAGCATTTGGTTTGCAAGCTAAATAAATCCATATACGGACTGAAACAAGCTTCTCGCCAATGGTATATGAAGTTCCATCAAGTGATAACTTCATTTGGTTTTGAAGAAAATATCATGGATCAATGTATATACCACAAGGTCAGTGGGAGTAGGATTTGTTTCCTTGTGCTATATGTGGATGATATTTTGCTAGCAACAAATGACAAAGGGTTACTATGTGAAGTGAAACAATTTCTTTCAAGTAATTTTGATATGAAGGATATGGGTGAGGCATCTTATGTCATTGGCATCAAGATCCATAGAGATAGATCTCGAGGCATTTTGGGTTTGTCTCAAGAAGCCTATATCAACAAAATACTTGAAAGATTCGGTATGAAAGATTGTTCACCAAGTATAGTGCCCATTGTGAAAGGTGACATGTTCGTTTGGACCAAAGGCCCCAGAATGATATTGAGAGGGAACAAATGAGAAATGTTCCTTATGCTTCAGCTGTTGGAAGCATTATGTATGCTCAGGTTTGTACAAGACCTGACATAGCATATGCTGTTGGCCAGGTCCTGATCACTGGAAGGCTGCAAAGAAAGTGTTGAGATATCTTCAGGGTACCAAGGATTACATGCTTATGTATAGGCGGACTGATAATCTCGAAGTAGTAGGGTATTGTGACTCCGACTACGGTGGCTGCATAGACTCACGAAAATCCACCTCAGGATATGTGTTTATGCTAGCTGATGGTGCCGTATCTTGGAGAAGTGTGAAACAGACCTTAACTGCTACTTCAACTATGGAGGCTGAGTTCGTTTCTTGTTTTGAGGCTACCTCACATGGTGTTTGGATGAAGAGTTTTATATCAGGGCTAAGAGTCATTGATTCTATCTGTCGGCCGATTAAAATGTATTGTGATAATTCAGCTGCTGTATTTATGGCTAAGAATAATAAGAGTGGAAGTCGAAGTAAACACATCGACATAAAGTTTCGAGCCATCAAAGAACGTGTTCAGGAAAAGAAAGTGATCATTGAACACATAAGCACTGAACTCATGATTGCTGATCCCTTGACTAAAGGCATGCAAATTAAAGTTTTCAAGGGTCATGTGGAAAAGATGGGACTTAGTTCTATCATGTAATACATTGTTTGCGTTGTATTGAAACATTTCATTAAGTTGGATATTTCTATTTTGAATTTGTATACGTACACCTTGTTATTTGTTGAGAAATGTCATTATGTTTGGCCTAAGTAAACATAGGGTTTACTCATTAAGTAGTATGAGTGGTGAAAAACGGAGTATATCGTAATACATGGAAGAAAGATTCTCGTTCTAAGAGAATTTATCGCTATGATTAGTATATGAAGTTTTTCTTGTTAAAATGGACCAAGTGGGAGAATGTTGGAATTTTTTTTTAGTTGATTATTAATTAATTACTAATAATATCTAGTCACCTAATAAATTAATATGGTCCATTTTATGTGGGTAGTTACCCATGATCAAGGAACTCCCCATGATTCTCTCCCCACTTCCATAACCACTCATAACGTTCACCATTTTCTTAGGGCTCTTTGATGGCAAGGCTCTAATATAAAATAGGTGTTTTATTCTGAAAATTAAGGTCACTAAATCCGCTCTCTAAAAAACTAAAAGAACACCATCTATACAAAGTGAGAGTGAGGGTTTGGCACCGAAATTCAGAAAACCAAAATCAATTGGGTACACTAGTTCGAGAAGAAGAAGGAGACAACAAAATTAGCAATGGCTGGAGGTAATACTTATCCACCTTAGAGCTTCCGCACATGTAATTCATATTCAATTCAGATTATTTGTGAGCATGTTAAGTATAATTAGACTTACACTACTCCCTTAGTTTTGTTTTCCATTAAAAAATAATCAAAAAACAATAAATGCTCCTTGAATCGTGAAAATAATAAATAGAGGCACACGTTTTAAAAGAAAAAGTAAGGTATTTTGGAGAATTTGTGTAAAGATTGAGGATAATTTAACCAAATAAATTGATAAAAATAAAATAAAGACAACATTTTGGGACACCCAAAAATAATGTAAAGACTATTATGGGACGAAGGAGTAGAATTGAATGATCTTGCTTATGTTTGTCCATTATGACTCTTTGTTCACTAATATAAATGCTATAGAAGAGGGAATAACAATTGACATTCTAGAACCTATATATTACTTTATTCGTTTCACAATAAGTGAAACACTTTCCTTATTTAGCATATTCACGATAAGTAAAAAATTCACTCTTATTACACATATGCCACCAAAAAGCAAGAGGGGACCACAACCTTTTTTATTTCATCACTCTACTTTATTGTGGTCCCAACTTTCTCTCTCTATATTCCTTGGTATGTGTGTACTTTCTCTATGTTTCACTTATTGTGAACCAGAGGAAGTATAAGTTGACAAGATTCTCTCTAATTATGAATTTTTTTTTAGGGAACTCTCTAATTATGAATAGTGTCAAGATTTTAGGTGAGAAAGATAAAAAAATAAAACAGAGGGAGTATAGATAAGGATGGTACTCCAAGCCCAAGGCGATGTTTATCTTCTATGCCTATCCAATCAAAGTTATTCCTAGTTTGTTCTTCATTAGTGTCATCTATAAATAAATACCTTGTAAGTAATTCCAACCAAAAGAAGCCACCCAATTATTATCGTTTGTAACTTATTTTACTATCGTCTGATTTTTTGGACAGCAACTTTCTGTCCATTCAGGCTATAAAAAACTGGACAAAACAACTTATGTCCAATTGCAATATATTCGAATATGCCATCTATTGTGGAAGAATATTGAGTTCTTGAGGCGAATATCGACCAAATTAAACTTACTAATTAGCATCCAAACTTAATCCCTTAAAAAAAAAAAGTTCTTCTAAGCCTTTTTGTTTATTTTAGTTTCTATCTTCAAATTTGCAAAAATACACATGGTTCTGTGAAATAATACATGTACAAATTGGATAATCCATCCACAAGAAAAAAAAATCCATGGTTGCTTAGTTGGATTATATTATTCCTTGGGTAAATTTGGGTTGATACATTTGTTTTTTCTTCTTTCCTAAAGCTCTCGAGTCTCACGAACACCTACCTTACAGGGTTTTTTACACATTTTATATTTTGCTTATTTAAGAAATTGTGAATTGAGCAAATAATGATTAAGTTAGCAAAAATTGTGTTTGGGAATGCTCCGAAGTCCGAAGCCCCTAAGTATTTGTATCAAATTCAAACACCTTAGTTAGAAAAACAAATGAACAATGCTCAAACTCCTTTTATTATTCCCACTATGCATTTCTGATTGTCAATTGAAAACTGGAACTTCTAATCTAGTTGAGAAATGAAGATTAATCGGCTCCAAACTCCAAAGTGTTACTTCTATCCAGAGATCAAAATCCAGTTTTAACTTCGGAGATCAAACAATGCAAACTTGAAAATTTTATTATACAATTGAAAGAATTTTACAAATTGTAGTACATTATGCACAAATTTGCAATATTTTTTCTCTCGAAACTCAAATCTCAACCATTACCTACAACTTTTACAACCAGGTAGAAGAAAAAAGGGGAAAAAATGATCAATTAATGACAATAAAGCCATTTTACAAAGTTTAGAATTAGCAAGGTGGAAGATCCTTTGGTGGAGGCAATATAGAATACTCGGGTCCAGGCCCATTTTCAACCTCAAATGCCACCTTCAATCCCCAACCTGTATGAAGCTCTAAATGACAATGCATGAACCATACTCCTGCACCCAAAATCAAATATTATGGACTATTAAACATCGAGCAACAACTAGTACTTTCTCCGCTCTAAAAATTATCGCAACACTTGCTTTGGCATGAGATTTAGGAGGAAGTTGAAAGTGGGGGTATAGTGTTAATATTTACTCCTATGTTACAACTAACGAGAGAGAAAAAAGTTGTTTAGTATAGTGGTTCATATGTGGATTTTTTTTTTTTTTTTGCGTATATAAGTGTTGCATTAATTTAGAGTATATGGGTACATACATAAGAAGCTATATATACGAATGTAACATTAGACAAAATTAATTACCTGGGTTATCGGCTCTGAATCTGATAGCGGTCCAGCCTCCGGTAGGAACTCCGACGGTATTCCTCTCAGGAGGGTCAATCAAGTTAAACTTAGGCGGGTCTCTAAGTGGATTAAAGTTACCAACGCCGGTACCAACCACAAAAAAGTTATATCCATGAAGATGAAAAGGGTGAGACTCTACTGAGAGCAAATTTGTGTCTTGCAAAACCAGCTCAACAGTGGAGTTAAAAGCAATCTTGCTAAGCCTTGGCCTCGTTGTTAGGCTCGTCTTAAGGTTAGCCGTCAATGGAGCCCCTGTGTAGTTGAAGGCTGTAGGAGGCTTGTCCGGAAAGTCAGCCCGAAACACACCGGACATGTTGAAGTAATGAGCTTGTAAGAGCGCAGTTTTTGGCATGACAAAGGTAATGTTGTTCAATGAAGCCGTGAAACGAGTCCCATTGAGGCAAGTAGGGCAAAGATTTGCACCTAATCCAATGGTAAAGAAGAGTTTTCGATCAACTTTCAAGGGTACTTTGGCAGGAAATTGAGGAGTGTTTAAGCTTCTAAGCTTCCTGTTGTAGGATAACGCGAATGAGGTGTCATTTGGTGCAGGAAGCTGAGGGAGGGAAGGTATGATGGAGTTTGGGACGCCTTTGTATTGGAAGATTGCTGTGGCAGTCTTGTTATCTACTGGGATTGGTACGTCCATGAAGGTTCTTGTGGCCATGAAGTAACGGCTAGGAATTTGATCTGCTCGAACCAACACGTTTGTGGTTTGGCCTGGAGCTATGAGGATGGTCTTAGTTGTGAATGGTTTCACATAGACTGCATCAATTTCTACCACGGTCATGGTGTGGCCTGCGATTGCGATGAATAGCTCGTCATTGAGGGCAGCATTGATGATCCGAAGGAGGTAGGTCTTTCCTTGTTCAACCTCCAAAGCATAAGTGTCTACACAAAGAATGAATATAAAGACAAGGATTGAGATAATGTAATTAAAAAAATTTCATGCTATGTGAAATATAACTACTATATAAGTTATAGTTTTGCAACTGTTTGTATTGCATAATTACAAGCCCTGTACTGTCATGTTAAGCTATCATGCATATAACTTAACAAATCTACTATGGATGGTATCAATTATCATACGATATATATTAGGCATTACTAAGAGTACTTACGCTTCTCCGAGCAAGGGAACAAGGGTCCTGGCTTTCCATTGATGGTATGAGCATCTGACATGTTTGGTGGTATACCCATCTGATCACCTTGTTTGACAATCGTCTCAACATCACCATTCCACCATTCCCCTGCACAATCACTCACCAAATCAGCAAACTAAGCACTAATATATACGTAACGTACCCTTTGTCTTTAAGTTTCAAGTGTACGTTGGATGGGAAATTAAAGGAACTCAATCATAAGTTTCAGATTAAGCTATCTAATTAGACCTAAGATTAGGTTGGCTTCCATGTGAGGTTGAGGAAATGGATATGGAGTCCCTTCTTTTGGCATGATGACAATCGCGCCATAAACTGTCGCCCTTAGCCATGATATATGTGCATGCCACCATAGTGTTCCTCTTTGTCCAGTAACATTGAAATCATAGGTATAACTATTTCCCGTCTGTATAGGACATTGAGTTATGTATGCTGGTCCGTCAGCCCAACCATTTCGATATTGTTTTAGTCCATGCCTACAATTATACCAAAAGGAAAACTTTGAAATTAAACCAAGCAAAAGAAAACAAGGGATTTTTACTAGTAATTCATCTACATAAATAATTAACTAAGTATGCATTAGATTTGAAGCGTAGCATATGGGTTATCTTACCAATGAATAGACATGTTATATTGTGCATGATTAGTAACGTTAATCACGACTCTATCCCCTTCTCTAGCATAAATTGTTGGTCCAGGATACACACCATTCACGGTCACTATAGGCTTTGCATGGCATAGCCTACTCACATTCTTCACTTGAATCTGAAAGTACAAAATAACAAAATGAAACTCAAAAAGTTAATCTTATTCAAATTGAAATTGTGTGTGTGTCAAGCATTTTCCAAGTGAGCACAACTCACGTCAAATTGATAGTTCTTCACAGCTGCCTGTGATGGAAGGAAGAATATAGCAAGCAAGATGAAAATGAGGCATTTGTAAGCAAGGTGATAATAGCTCGAGCTCGAAGACGACATTTTTATGAGCTCGAGAGATGATCAGTGGAATATATGAGAAGGAGGGAGATGGATGAAAAGGGGGGATGGAGAATGGTACATATATAAGGTATGTTAGGGGTGGTAGAACAAACAAATCAGTTTGTTGTAATTCATGGGAAAAGTGACTTGGCAGCAGGGTGATTGACTTCCTTAGAGGTTGAGATAACATGAAGCCTAAATGAAGTCTTTCCTTTCATGGACAATAAAACATGGATTTAAGTTTAGTAAATTTTGTCACCATAATTTTTAAGTTTAGAGTGTTTTTCTTGAGCAATTTTGGAGGCACTATATTTTGTGGAGACCCATAATCTCCCCAAGGCTATTGTATATTCCGATTGTAATAATACTCTTGAGCTCCTTACAATGGAGCATTCTTATTTATATTCCAACATGTTAAAACCGTGCAGGTTGTGGATCAACAAGAGGTCGAATCTTCTCGATTAAGCATTGCAACGTGCAACAATCAACATAACCAAGTAGCGGATAAGCATGGCCAAGGGTGTTAGAGTCCAAGATGGTGATTGTGTTGTAACTAGGATTTTCCCCACCCCCGATTCTTTTTTGGACCAACTAATCTCGGATTGTAATATGTTTAACATTATTATGTAATGAATGAAATGCCATGTTTACCTTAAAAAAAAGAGTGTTTTCTTGAGTTTGATTTTTTGTTTGTGGGTAAAAATTCATCCTTTCGGGTGAGGTATAACAATCTTGAGACAGTCAAACATAAGAATGGAGAGCACAAGAGAGTCCCTTTGGTTTGATGGAAAACCTTTTTCATGGAAAATGAAAAACGAATATTAGTTTTCCTTTGTTTGGTTTGATGAAAAACTATTAAGCTAATAAGGGAAAAAGAAAATTGTTGGAAATGAGAGGGTGGACTAAATAGCTTTCCTTTAAATTTTGGAGGAAAATGTTTACAAAGGGATTAAATACTCTTTCCACCTTAATTTTCCTTTTAAAATCACCTCGTCCAACTAAACAACCAACATTGATGAAAATCATTTTCCTAGAAAATGTATTCCTCCAATTTAGACGGAGTCTAACTCTAGCCTCGCCTACCCCTACCCTGAATCCTTCTTCTTCTTTTTGACTTAAACGACGAATGATAGATTAATTTGTGAATAATTTCATGTTTACCAAGCCCCTTTTCATATAAATCTTAATTTCAAACTAATCACTTCAATAAGCTTAAGTACAAATATTTTTTTTAAAAGTGACATGTTCTAATTCGTCATGACAGTCAATTTGATGGGAGGATGAGAATAAAAACCACCAAAAATATAAAAAATTAACCTATAAATTAGGCAATAGGTCGCTATAACGAATATGAAAAAAGATACTCACTTATTGATGATTATTAAAAATAAAAATATAATAAAAAATTGAACATTAGCTTAATTGAAAATGATACCCCAAACTTCCCATATATATATATATATATATATATATATATATATATATATATATATGATAAAATTTTCTTAATTATATATTTATATGGCTATATGAATTTAAGGGGTTACAAAAATACTAAAGGAAGAAGTTAGTAGCAATGAGAGAAACTAAGGGCCAACCTACCCTCCTTTTTGGTCCCCTTCACTCTATGTGTTGAACTTTGCCGTTAAGGAGAAGGAATATTTAGCTTCTTACGTTAGTGGTATGAGAAGATTACTTATCTTTACTATTTGCCTGTAGCCCTGTACTGAAAGCTCCTTTTGACCAATTATGAGCAACTTTTAAAGATAGCAGTGGGAAAACTGTATTTAGATTTTCAAGCATTTAATTTAGGAAATTAATGGAGCTAGTAGTAATTGAATGTCTTAGATTTAATCCTCTTCGTTAAAAGGATTTTCACCAATTATTAGATTACCCAAGATCAATTTTTCTAAGTGCCTTCTATTCTATTTCACTCTAAACCCAACATTATCCTACCATCCCTTCCTCTTCTCCTTCCTTGTTCTTGCTTCCGAACAACAACATACAATTTCAAAAATAACCCGTATTCTTATCGAATGGGTTAAAGTTAAACTAGAGGTGATCATGGGCCGGCCCGGGTTCCGACCGGTTCGAGCCTAAAAAAAATGCCCACTAGTCCGACCGGGTCGGGCAAAAATTTGTGCCCAAAGCCCGTTATTTCGGGCCGGGCCGAGCGGACTTTTCGAGCCGAAATCGAGACGGACCAAAAATAGACTAAAAAGTCTTTTTGGCTTGCCCAAAGGCCGCTCAAAAAAATCGGGTCGGGCTCGACCGCGGCCAAAAAATGGCCAAAAAAAAACCGCCCAAGCTCGACCAAAACGGCCTGGGCCGATTTGATCGCCCTAAGGTTAAACTAGTCACTAAATGGATTAAAACTAGTCACCGGATGGGTTAAAAAATGTCATTACTTAATAGATTAAACTGACACGAAATAGATTAAACTGTCCCTAAATAGATTAAACTAGTCACTATATTAAAAAAAAAGTGGCACGTTCTCTCCTTAATATTGGGCTTGGGTTGTGTCCAATTTTAAATTAAAAGTAGTCGGGTCTCTTACAAGACCAACCGAAGGATTTTAGGCTTAATTTTTTTGGTGCTAATGATTTTAGGATTAATGCTTAAACATTAGGAGGTACTCCCTCCGTCCCAAAATATAAGTACTTGATTCCATTTTTTCACGGATATTAAGGTAAATAGAATCTAGAAGGGAAGTAAGGACCTTCCATTTATTTTAATAAATGTTGTATGGAAAAAGGTGATTTTAAGAGAGATAATGGAGAATAATCGGTGAGAGATCATTAAATGTAACGGTAACCCTTGGGTTGAACAAACAAAGCAATAAACAAATTTCAAGAAGAAATAAATGATGGTGACACGAATTTTTTTAAGCAAATCAAAGAAACATCCGGAAGTAAATATAGTACCAAGCACCATATTTTGGGGCATCCGAAATGAAAATCGAATACTATATTGTAGGGCAATGGAGTAGTTTGTAGTTTAATCATAATTGTTTAATTAGACAATGGGTCACTTTAGTCTTTCTTTCTAGTAGCTCATAATTCACCTTGTGTTTATTATTTTACCTTTAATTGTCCAAACTTGAACTGTGTTGATATGGATGTGGCCCAAAAGACCCCAGAAAACCCACAACCCACATACTCCAGAAAAGTTGGCCCAAAAACAATGTTTTGGTGGTTAAAAAGGCACAGGCCTTAGCCCATTTGCCACTACAATCATCCAACTCCTAGCCTTTAATGTCACGGTCCACGGAGTTGTATCTAATGATTCACTTTTTCCTTTTTCCCTTTTCCTTTTGAGGGGCTATATTTTTATCTTTTCCTGCATGAACTTGTGTAATACAGTAATGACTAAAAAGAGTATTTGACTCATATTACTCCCTTTTATCCTTATGTATTTTTCTATATCTGATTATGTTGTTAAACTAACTGAAGAAATTTATTAGATTTGTTTTATTGCATATTTTCAAAAACAAATTTTTATAATTTTTACCACTTTATAATTATATATTATTGGTTAAAGGTGCACATGAAAAAAAAACACATAAAAGGATCTTTGAAGAGGTATGTTCTTTCGGGGACTTGCGCTAACATGTAGTAAAACAAAGCCTCGATGGGAATAACACAGTTTTTTTTCCGCATAATCGATGAGGCATGTATTTAGGATATTATACTTAAGAATTGGCGAGATTGTACTTAAGGAGTTAAAATTAGCCTCAATAGCACCAACTATGGCAGGGTGCGAGAGCACCACCAACTTTGACTAATAGCCACCAAAGCATCACCAACTATTGACTTGGGAGCGGCGCATGTCATAAATGACATCGGTGGCAAAAGATTCCACCCGTAACCGAGGAATCTCTATCATTTTAATATGACAAAATTGGTATCCGTAGCACCAACTATGACGTGTGTGCAATGAGCAAGCACCACATTTGACTTATAACTATTTTCTTCTTAGTTTTCCTATTTTGCCAAAAAAACCTCAATACTCAAGAAGACCAATATAAATTCTTGAAACAAGGACCTCAAAGTGCTACAAGTATTAAAAGAAATGGACATCAAAAAGAATATATACGAGTACACCACAAAGGTTAAAAAAAAAGCAAAAGATGAAAAAGCATGTTATGCAAAATTGGCCTCAAATAACAATTGTCCTTAATAACCAACACAAGCAAAGTTATTAAAATCGCGATTCAAATCTTAAAATCTTACGATTTTACGATTCAAAATATGAGTGAGACGATTCGATTCACGATTCTACACGATTCTATATATTTCTTCTAACTAGCGAAAACCTCGCAAATTTAAATCATGCTAACAAAGAAAATAATAGATATATATTGTTAGTTATTGCCAATATAGTGGGTAAACAACTATTTTTTCCAATTTTTAGGTTTTTTAACTTTAATTTTAGTACATTCAATGAAGATTGAGTGCAATATCTTGATTATACGTGTTTGTAGAATCTTACGATTCTATGATTCGATTTTACGATTCGATTTCAAAGGTCGTTTCCGATTCAAACTAGAATCTCGATTTTAACAACTTTGAACACAAGTAGTCAAGCACGCTTAATTGTGGAGTAACTAAGGAACTAAGCTCCCTAAAATAAGATGATCTTGTTGGAATAAATAGCTTGCTAAATACCTTAAAGCAATCATGAAAAGTATTACACAAGTGTATGTTAAAAGAGTTTTAGGAGAAGGAGAGACCCATCCTTTAAATTCGGGTAGTATCACTCACCTTCCTTAATGTGGTGGAATTCTTAACTAACTAATTAAATAAAAATTCTTTATAAAGTCAAGATTACTAGCTAATAATTGGTGAAGCCATTGTTAAAGAAAACTAATTAGTGGTCGTTTGGTATGCGAGAAAAAACACGACTGATGGAAATTCACATGAATTTTAAAGCGAACGCTAGTTATTTGGTTAGCAGAAGTAAGAAAAATGGGGAATTTAAAATTCCTGGAAATTTGTAATACCCACAAAACGTGGGAATTTATTGACCCACTCCCCCTTGGTCATTCAAATTTAATTTCAAATCCCTGATGTCAACCAAACAATTTTAAAGAATTTCACCAGGAATTACATGAGGGGAATTAACTTCCCATGTATTGGAACTTCCTACTGGGAATTAAATTCCGTATATACCAAACGAACACTTAGAGAATGATTAATAATTTATGTTATCACTATTAAAGTTTAAGTGGTTGTTTGGTATATATGGGAATTTAATTTCAATAGGAAGTTGATTCCCTTTGTAATTCTTGGAAGAAATTGACTAATGTGTTTGGGTCGACATCAACCGAATTTGTAATTCCCATTAATTGATGTGGAAATTTTGAATGACTAAGGGAAGGCTAGGTGAATAAATTTCCACGTTTTGTGGGAATTTTAATTTCTCATGAATTTTCGTTTTCCATTTTCCCACTTTCATCGACCAAACAACTATCCAATCTAAATAATCATGGGAATTTCTATTACCTACATAATTTAATGTATCTTTCAATCAGTTTCATTTTAATTCTTCTCAAGCTGTCAATTAAAAGAAAACCAGGGAGAAAGTCACAAAGTATGAGAGCGAAAGGTGGAGAAAGAATTGAAAAAAGTAAGAGAGATAAATTAAAAGTGGGTTAAAATATTAAAAAGTGGATGACATGGGTGGAAAAAGAAGAGAAAGTAGATGTGACATATTCTACAAATAGAAAAAGCAGCAATGTGTAGATTAAAAAGAAAGGAAGTACGAAACAACCACTCATAAAAAAATCTTGGAAACCCCCTTCCCCACTTGATGAAACCTTAACACTGATGAATAAACATGGGAAGACATGATTAACTAACCACCTACTTCTACTCATAATCCATCTGTATGACTCTATTACAGGAGTTGGTTGGATTTGGGGGTATATAGGGTGGTTTTTTTCTAAGTAATTGTATAGGGAACATAACATTGCATGTGGGATGTGGCCATCTTTCCATATTAGTCCACCCCCTCTCTTTTTTTGTTGCATCTAAGCACGCATGCGGATCTATTATATTAGGAATTGGATCTCATCAAGTGCTCATACTTCAAATTGTTAAGGAAAAAATAATAAGGTTTTAAGGTTTTTCTTTTATCTTTTAGTACATTATAAAAAATGGAATTTTTACAAAAAAAAAAACTAAACCTAAGTTTTTTTATGAATTGAAAGTCATACAACATGTTGACCTCCGTAGTAGAAGTAAAAATCTAATTAATAAACTAGTTTTTTATGCACATTTATGCGTGCGGCGATATTGTGGGAATAACTATTACTCAATGGTAAAACAAACCAAAAATGAAAGTTGTTATCTAATTTCAACTCATTAAAATATAAATTCCCTAAAAAAAAAAGTTGTGTTAAAGGTTGGTGAAAATTTTAAAAATACGCGATTGTAAGAACACAAAAATTGAAAGAAATCTAATCATGCATACTTTTATGTGAATTTATTGTTGAGAAACTAATAAATTTTAATAAAAATTTAATAGTAATAAATATGTAAATGGGTTAAACGGGTTATATGGGTAGCCCGTCTAATAAACAGGTCGGGTCGAGGTTGAGTTTCTAACCCCGTTTGTTGAAAGGAGTTACGTTTGGGTTGGGGCATGTTGAACTGGTTTATTGTTAACGGCGAGACACGGCCCAGGCACGACCTCATTAATTCGGCCACTCTCTTCAGTTGCGTCCAGATAAAAATCGTAAAAAGTTGATATTAGTATACATTGGGGCGAGATCTAACGAGGTCACTGACTTTTCTTTATGTAATAGCGTGAAATAGAATTAAAATTAATTGATTAATATACTATTAACTTATTGACTTAACGCTTACAT
>CANSNZ010000472.1:0-144255 GCA_947646795.1 Beta lomatogona | reverse complement strand
TTTTCCCACAATTTTGAACTAAAAAAACAAAAGTCAACGCCCGGAAACCGGCATAAGATAGTTGTCAACAACAAAATAGAAAAAATAAGGTAGTTTGGGACAATAATTTTTTTATAAGGTAGTTTCCCACAAAAACATGAAAGTTAAAGGTAGTTTGGGACAAAAAATCCTAATTTTTACATGTTGGTTCGTCGGGTAGTATGGGTTTGGTATCAAGAATCAAACCACGGTAGTATAAGCTTGGAACTTGATTCCTAATACCATGTGTTTGGTTAAGTTATGGAATGAATATGATCCCCACACGAAGTGTTTCATTTAAATTTTTTTGGAATCAAGAATCTAATAAAAATTATTATATTTTTTGTATTAAATCACATGCAATACTGTAATGTCATTTATTGTTATTTTAAAGTTACAAGTTTGTCTCCTGCTCCTCCTCATAAAAAATAATCCACATTCATCAAGTTTTGTATATGATCACATGTTTATAAGTCGTTGTGAGTATTTAATTAACTGAATAGAAATAACAGAAATAAATCTCAAATTCTACAAGGCCTAATAGTCATATTTTTTAAGTATAATTTTACAATATTTAACACGATTATATAAGAAAGCTAAGAATTTTTCCTGGTCTGCATCTATACATTTTAATTTTCAATTGTAACTCAAACTTGCTTAAATATGTGTGTTCATGGCTTTTTTTTTTTGTATTACACAGGTGGCTTTGAATAAATGATAGAAAATAATTATACTTGACGGTATTGTAGATGCAGTATTAAAGAAATAGAAAAGAAAACAATTGCTTATAGATGCAGTAGAATAGAAATAGAAAACAATTACTTGTAGATGCAATAATTTTTTAGTATTATAATTCTTAACGAAATAATTTCTTATTTATACATAGAAATAATTAATAGAAAAGAAAATGATTAACACAACAATTGTCGTGTAGATGTAGTACAGAAGAATTATACTTAACACTACCTTCTTTTTTTTTTTTCAGCAGTTTGTCTCTCTCCTTTTAAAAATATAACTAGTTATTATGCCCAGGTTATGCCTCGGGTAAGGAAAAATTTCATTTATTAATATTTATACTTTAAAATGATAACACTAAACATCACTTGGTCTAGTGGTTAAGACTTTAATATATAAACTTGAAGTCGCGGGATCAAATCATATACTATGCAATTTCTATTTTTTTAAAATACTCTCAGAGAGAGCGCCACGTGGCACCGTTCCTTGTTTAGGAATGTCTTTTAATATATTATTATAGATTGATACATACGAGTTGGTATAAGCCAAACCCACCTCCCCTAAGGGTTTCTAAACCTCGTACTTCATGGGTTTAAAGTATTGGTTTTAAAATTAGAATTATACTAACCAAACACTTGGTATGGATTTAACTCATTCAAACCCATACCTCATACCTATATTTAGCGAACCAAACACCCCCTTATTAAGTTCTCAATTTACATTTCCCTAATTGGTCCCAATCCTAGTCAACATACCTTGTTTGTATGAAACTCAAACATTGTAAACTCCAAAAACCTTGGTTTGGATTTAACTCATTCAAACCCATATATCATACATATATTTAACGAACTAAACACCCCCTTATTAAGTTCTCAATTTACATTACTCTAATTGGTCCCAATCCTAGTCAACAGACCTTGTTTGTATGAAATTCAAACATTGCAAGCTCCAAAAATGATTCGAACCTGTGACCTAGTCACAAGGGAGACTCTACTCCTACCACTAGACCATGCATCATTGGTTTCCGCTTGGAATTCTTAATAATTTACCATTCGCCTATACATACATCTTAAGGATCATAGCACTCACTATTAGAAAAAGCGTATCTTCTGGACGCTTTTTGACCCATTTTGCGACGCCAAAAAGCGTCGAGAAATTTGCTCTGGATGCTGTTAAAAAGCAATCTGCCAATTGAGTCGATAATTCCCAACACCTAAAGGCTTCACCATTCTTGACGCCTAAAAGTGTCCTTATTTTTCTTTTCTTTTTTTTTGACATCGAGAAAACGCACATTAATTAAACAATGAAGGACCTCCTAATACTAATACAAGCAAACAGATTCAAAGGAAAACCTATAGGAGCTTTATGAGCTCTTACATTCCCTAAAAACAAAAACAAATAAAAACGATAAAGAGTCGCCTAATAAGGAAGGCATCGCTGGTCGAAAATTGGCCTGGTGGAGTCAAAATTCTGATAACGGATGAAAGTGGTAGGAGAAGCGAGTGTCGTTTACAAACCGGACAACGAACAACCAAAGGCAAGAGTCGCATCTTGCCGCATGAGCAATCCCAACGGACTTCTGACGCTTGGGATTCTTGGCTCATGATCTGATGAAGAGTCACGTTCCTAGGTGACTCATGACTCTCGCTCGAGAGTACTTCATGTTTCTCCATAAGGTAGGAGAAACGGGGGGTGCTGAAATCCAACAGATGAAATTGGGATGCCGCCTGCATATTTGAATTTTTCAAGGCAAAGACTATGAAGGTCATTGCCGAACGAAAAAAAGAGCTAAACATGGTGAGCTCCCGAATACACCTCCGGTTTTTAAAACCGGAAAACACAAGGTCCGACCATGAACATCGATCAACGCCTCGACCACACGAACACTTCACACCCTCGTGATTCACCCATTCCTGCATCAACGATTTCCAAAAAACTACAGATTTTATTACTACAACGATAAACCACCATCCCTTATCCAACTGGCAAATTTTTTTCAATTGCCATAACCAACAACAGACTATAGCCTGAGCAACTCCAAAGAACCAACTACCACTAAACAGGTGATTTCCCACACATACTATAAAATAAACCACTAACCTTAGAACTAGGGGAAGGGGAAAGGGGAGCCCAAGGACTGGGGGGAGGGGAAGGGGATGCCCAAGAAACAAAGGACAACTAACAAAGGGGAACGGACCGAGAAACATGAACAGGGGGATGGGGACCTCATAACCGAACTCTCATGGAGTCCAACACAACCGGGGGAGGGGGAGGGGAAAGGGGGAGCCCGACACAACTAGGGGGAAGGGGGAGGGGAAGCCCGACTCATAAAAGTGGGGAAAGAAGATGGGGAAGCCGACGAAACTGGGGGGATGAGGAAGGGACTGCCTATACACGACACCACTACCACCAGGGAGAGGGACTCGCCTATACACGACACCACTACGACGCGACTACGGAGGTTGAAAACCCAACAACACAGCACACAACCTAGACTACAGCGACGAAATACGAAAATAGAAGGAGAGAGGGCTCGACTGCTGGCGTGAGGTGAAAATAGAAGGAGAGAGGACTCGACTGCCGGCGTGAGGTGGCTCACGCGGCACTCAAGCCCGCGAGGGGAAGATTTGCGGCGAGGGTGGTTTTAGGGTTTGGGAGAGAAAACCTTTAGAGAGGGGAAAAGCTTTCGTGACTAGTCCTAATCCTTATTTTTCTTGACACCTAAAAGCGTCTCCATTCGCGACGTCTTAGAGCGTCTACATTTTCTGGATGGGCGTCTCTACATGGTTTGGTAGGGGTGCCATGCAAATTTGTGGACGTCGTAAAGCGTCCGAATTCTACACTTTTTGTCGACCACATATTTAGAACGCTTTTGTCCTCGGGGATAAAAGTTGGAAAACTTTAATATTTATTTAGCAAAATTCTTAGCATGAAAAAAGCGTCTAGATTTTTGTTTAGGCACTTTTTGCTACTTTAATCCAAATGTATATGTACATTATAACATAGAAGAAAATCAACAATGACATTTGAAGATTAAATTTAAAAACTTTGATCAATATTATTATAACTTACAAATGTAATACTACAACTGAAACTCCAGCATATATTGCATGTTCACCAAAATCCTAAACCAAAATTTTTCTAAAAACATCATCATAATTGCAAAGCAAAGTCTTGAAAAGCTAACTAATAAGATCTAGTAAAATAGATAATGGTAGCTAAATTTGAAGATCTCAAGCATCCATCCGTTCTTGATCTGTTGCACCTTATAATTTCTGAGTACCTTCAAAAGGGAAAAATAGACAAAAAAATATAATCAGATTCTTACGAGCTGAATTCTCAACAGCAGAGATATTCTTTGCATAAAGATCGGGAATCTTCTAAGCTATAGAACAAGACACATGTAGGAGAGCTATAAATTTGGGTTCACATAACACCTGAACAAATAAGTAGCGAATAGAACATAATTTCATATCAATGCAATAAAATAATGGACGTCTCTTAAGTTCTAACAGCAGCACAGCAGGAGTGCAGCAAGCAACGCGCACACATGCTGGCAGCTGCTGCTGCAGCTCTGCAGTCTGCAAACAGCAGCTATGACTAGCTGCCATAGTCGTGCGATGGAGTCCACAGTCGTCCCACTTACCCGAGCTTTGACTCGAAGCACCTCCAGACCTGATCCAACCCCCAAAACATTCCGAAAAACAGGATCTTTATCCCCCAAAACAGTGCAGCAAATTAAAACAAATTCCGATGTTAGATACCTTTTTTCATAAATCTTGTACTATCTATGCAATTGGGCAGGGTGTCTAGCTGCTTTTTTTTTAACAAGGACAACTTTGCAGCATAAACAACTTCACTATTGGCCCCAACTCCGGCTTCAAGTCAGAAACAAATGACAAAATTAACAAACAATAAGATAAATCAAAGCCAAAATAAAAAGGGTGGATGGAGACGAAAGCAAAACTGTCGAAATTAAAGCGAAATGAGCCACAGAGGAAGTCGTTATCAAGAATGGGGAAGTTATATACAACAGCAAATATTTACTTAAAGGCAATAACATAACACAAGCACCTAGAAACTCTAAAGATAACAAAGAGAGTAAGGAATTGCAAACCTACCACTAAAAAGCCTCCTCTAATCAAGTTCAGGTACTTAAATATAACCACTCAATACAAACCAAGATGAAAAGAGTGTATACATGACAGATGAGCCATCTCCATATATAGAAATTTAGAAGCCCCTTCTCCCCACTCCTAAAAGCTAGAGAAAATACTTAAAACTACTTTCTGTAAGTATACAAAGCTGGATAACAAAAGGAGCTTCAGGTTCTATAAAGCCATGCAAGAAAAAAAATTCCCAGTTCATAGGAGAAAGCTACTTTCGCCTCTTTTTTATATAATTATGCAAGTGCTCACTATAATCTTATAGATGGTGACTCCGATATTAGAAATTACTCAATGACACCCTCAATCACTTCTTGTTTGACTCTGAAATAATATATGACCTACGAGGGAGGCTAATTGAGAAGGATGCTAGACAAAGCCAAGAGAAAACTGAAACCATTTCATAATAGGACAAAACAGCAGATAATTAAGTATAAACGACAAAAGTCAGAAAGTGTAACTTAAGATGTCATAATGATTACAATTGAAAAACCCATAGTAGAGCTACTTACTGTTACTTGCAATCTTTCTAGAGACTACCTAAAGCAATCTTCAAATAATGGAATTTAGACATTTCAAGGTGTAATCATTCAGATACTTTAAAACCCATAAAAGTTTAAACAGTTCGGATGTTTCAAATAATGTTTGTGGCCTCCTGCTGATTTCCTAACATTGGAAAATCGCAAATTTCTCAACATTTCATATAGTGAGGAGCGTTGATCATGGGTTTTCTATTACATAATTCCATGTCACAAGCTCTCATCAACGTAACAGGCTAGAATTACAAATAACTTCACTAAGATTATTCAAAAGTTAGTGGTTATTTCTCAAGGTTGTCAAGCTATTTACCTACTCTTTCTCCTCCATTGTCTCTAATATAACTAAGAGAAGGATTTAATTAAGTTCATCTCTAATTTTAAGACAAATTTACATAATAACCATCTCAAACTCTATCTCTAATTTGAGGATTTTTTGTAGTGTATGAGCATGAAAGGAGAAAATTAAATCTAACAAATTTTAGATTGTAATGGAAAATGAAACAGGAAACTGAAAAGAATGACAGTAAAAGGGAAACCCTTTTCAGAAATTCCTTCATGAAAGAGGACCAATTACAACCTTAACCAACCAAGTTAGAAATCACATCGCATCATTTTCTACAAAGTTACAGAACCCAGAAGAAATCCCGTGTATATACAAGTTACAGAATCTAAAAACAGAGTAATTTCCAGCAATTATCATTATCAAAAATATTATGAACATATTCAAAGAAAAACCCTGCAGATACAAGTACTAACCACAAACCCATATCAAGATTTACCAAATAAAATTTAGGCATTCCCATCCACGCATTAAACATATTACAGCAATCAAACCACAAAATATCAAGATTCACATCAGACCGAGATGAATTTCCACCAAGAAAACTCGAGTTTAAAAAAGTCGAATTTCATGAAACTCAAACCCTAACTAGCTATAATAATTAGCATAATTGAACAAACACACAAGACCTAAAATCCAATTCGCGAAATTTAGCATAAAATCGTATCCACCAACTACTAAACAAAAACTCAATCTTTAATTAGACCCATAAAAGAATAGCACAATTAGAAATTAAAGTGAGAAATCGTAGAAGATAAGGTAATGCAGAATTACTTACCCGTTATTAAGAGAAAGACGAATTATTAGTTGTTTTGCTCCCTTGATTGGCAAGTAGTTGAGTAGTTGAGTAGTTGAGTGTCAAGAATGATGAGAGGAAGAAGATGAAAATTTCAATAGAAATCGAAAGTTTAATATCTATCCGTATAAAGAAAAAACAAAAACCAAAGAAACTTTAGAATTGATGAATTAGGGAACCTAATTACCTGAAGAGTGTGAAAACAAATTGCAGAGTGAAGAAGATAACAGATGAATTTTCTGTAAAATTAGGGTTTAAAGACGCGCACTGCTATAGGAGTTACCAGCAACCACCACTAATAATACGGTTCTTTTCCGAAATTTCAAGAGGCCTGCGATATCCACTTTTTTTCTAGTTACTGGGAAGTGGGAAGACACGTGCAAAGCACATGTTTTCTCGACGCCAAAAGCCGACTAAACAACACGGAATTGTTTTTCACCACCAGCGCTTGTTACTAGGCGTCGGGCTAGCAGCGTCTAGAAAGGTAGGCTTTTGTAGTAGTGACTGTGTCATTTCTATACCTCATTAATGTAGTAGTGTACACTTTTATTTGCCCTGTTTACCCTTGTGGGTTCAACAGAATAGTGGATCTGTTACAGTTAGTCATCTTCTAGTTGTTCAGTTACATCATCTCTGAAAAGTAGCTTCAAGTATGGAAGAATCCGGGGTAGTAGATGCAAGTCCGCCAAATTCACACTCATGAGGTCAAAAGCAATGCAGGCTTTTTCCAAGTTGATCTCGTCAAACGAAGGAATTTTTGGATACCGTTGGCTGAAGTGTGTGAGAATGATACGATATGCACCAGCAGAAGTTCCCACTTCCATGGCTTCTTTAATGGTGCTGTGATTTCTTGCTATTGCCTCCTCTGCAAGGCTATCTTCAAAAGTTGCCTGCAACATTAAAGAAGTTGAGTTTCCTATTTATAGAAAGGCACAAGCATCTTGAATAATATAGACCTACTCCCTCATGTAGTCATAATTGCTTCATCATCTAGCTTTCCTAGTTGCATTGAATCAAGGCAAAGGCCTACTCCGGAAATATAAAGGCAACTTAAGAGGATAAAAAACTGAATGTTGATACAGTAGAATCTGAAAGAATCTAGGCAAATTTGACCGCATCACGTATGTCCAAAGCATTGAACCATCTAGCATGATTAAAAAATGATGTCTACTTGATAGCAAGTGGCCAAGCTCTACCGTGGTATCTAGCATACTTGTCTAAAAGCTGTCTACTTCATAGCAATTGGCCAAGCATTACCACATTCATGTCTACAACCTATTCCTGAATTTTTATAATTTGTATCCCCCTAAATGAAGGTTACGCAAGCCCTACAGGGAACCAGGGATAAGGCAAGGAACCTTCTAAAGCATGAGACATTGAGAATTAAACCCTGTCATGCCGCAATCCTCATTTCTCAATGACATTCATTCTTAGAGCAAGGGAACATACATACCTCGTGTATAAGAAGAGTCGCTCCTTTAGATGCATGTATTACTTCTGTGCATGGCCTAGTGTCACCAGAGTAGATAACCTTCCACCCTGGAATCAGAACTCCACCATTGTTGACTCTCTCCCTTGCTTTCAAAATGACACCAAATGACTCGGGACAATGGATAACAGGAAAACTCGTCAACCTTTCCAAGCCTGCTTCTTTCAGAACTTCACTCAAGCTCGTTAGCAACTTAGTATCTACACAAGTATCCACATCAGCACTTCGTTTCTGTCTCTTTGAACACCTCAGAAAACATGTATCCTCTTTATTTTCATTGTTCACATACTCATCTATCGTGCAATCAGATGAACAAGTTTGGTACTTTGTCGACACAATACCATGCTCAAATGTATCCCATGAAGCTGCAATGGTGCTTCTGCAGTCAAGGAACTGCATATCTAAATCTTCCAGGTCTTTGTATTTATTCAGAAATGATTCAAGGTACTTGGGCCCAATGACGTGTAATTTTTCATGGGGAGTTCCCTTTAACAAATCACGTCGTAGAGCAAGTATTCTCACCAACCCTGCATGATGATCAGCATGGATATGTGAAATCCAAATGCATCTCAGATTTCTTACAGCATTAGCAGCACCATCCATACCATATCTGTAGACAGAAACAATATGTCAATTTTTCTCAGTAATGGTAATGAAGAAAACCCTAATGATATAATATTTAACTTAGCAAAATTCAAGCAGATCACCTTCTTTTCAGTTGAGCTAATGTTCCTTCACCACAATCCAGGAGCAGGTTACCTTTGGAAAAAAGATTAACAAAGATGGAGCTAACATTGCGATATTTAGAAGGATGGGATGAGCCTGTCCCTAGAAGCACAATTTCTCCATCGTCTCTCCGTATGTTCTCTAAACAACTAGGAATAGGATTTTGATCCAATAACAAACCTCCAATCGAGCCTTCACTATCTTTTGAGGAATACTCTTCAACTCCCTTGCGCTCACTCCAGAACTGGCTGATTTGCTGGGCAGCTTCTACAACTTCTGGAATCTCCAACAGTAAGTTACTAATGACTTGTGAAGGGGCTATGAGACCCGGAACATTTGCTTTGTCCAAACCAAGTTGAGAATGAGGAAGTAAAGTGAACTGTTCAGCACCAACAGAAAGCATTGTTGAATTAACACCAGAGAAGACAAAGTAATGGACAAATAACTACCAAAACACTCTATTACGAAACCTATGAGAGAGAGAGAGCACAAAATAAAATGTTTGAGCACCTTGAGAAGGTTTTCAGCTAATATACTATCACAAGTCCCTTCAGCAGGCTCCTGCAAAGGTGAATGAGAGGTTACTAAGTCTCCAATCTCACCCTTTTTTATAAACAACTCTATTGTGATAGACACAGTCACAAAAAAAAAAAAAATATACCTCAGTGAGACTATCCATGCCCACTGCAGCATCAAAATGATGCTTCTGAGAATGTAAAGCAGGAGCTGGGAAAAACTGAGGACACAAGTAACCAAGCTGATTAGTGATCCTTGCACTAGATTCTAGAATTGGAATTCCCACGTTCTTCCTGCAAATACCACCGCCACTTTAGAAAGATACAAATAATTTAAACAATATGATTCAGAAAGCTGTAACACAGGTCCTCACATTGAATATCCAGCCAAAATATGTTGTATTGAACCAAACTTCTTCATCCAGTTCTGATAGTTTCTAGTATTTACAACAGAAGCAGGAGTAAGATGGACAACAGAATTCACAGTTTCAGGTGCTTCGCCTGAAAGTTTTGCATAATAATTACCGAGAGATTGTGTAGTAGATAATTTTTCTGCATGAGATTCAGTAGGGCAGTCAACTATGAGTACAACAGGTCCTCGGACAGAAGGGTCTATCACATCACTGGGGTGAATCTAATAGGAAAGGCAACAAAACATAGGTTAAGTCATGTGGAGTTAGCAAATATTAGCATAATAAAAATCTTTTTCCTGGAAATGCTCATATTGAACTCACCATAATATCTAGGCGATCTGACTTCACAGATTTTCCGTTTTGTAGTTCTCTTCGTTTGGGTCCAACGTCTAGACCAAGGGCTTCAGCCTTCTCTTTGTGAAACTTCCCTTTAATTTCAGATAACTCACAAATGTATACAACAGAAACGTCACTAGGTTTTACAGATGAATCTTCTAAAATACTTGGTTGTAATAAAACAGCTGAAATACTGACAACTGCGCTTTTACAAACAAAAAAAGGGCCTTCAGACAGGCTTGGAACAGTAGGAGCTTCAGCATTAGAAGACGGACTGGAACCAAAGCTCTCCGCACAGATGGCAGCATGTGGAATGAAGGACTGGAGTGCATAAACCAATGAACTAAGATCTGAAGGACCCCGTAGCTCAACCTAGCAGTCAAAATTCAGCACAGCATGAAAAAAAATTCACAAAAAAACAGCTCAGAGCATATAAATTTTAAAGTCAAAAGGAACAGCAACGGGTCATCATGACTCAAACCACTACTCACAGAATGTCCTTCTCCAAGGCCGGCCAATGTTAGAAGCAGCCCTGCACAAGAAGTTCTTAATCTCTTAGAACAAGCATGGTACAAGCACACAGTCAACAAAGCCACATAAGTACGACATCAGAACAATAATAAAAGCATCCTTCATGCTTAATCAACAACTACATCAGAAAGAACTGAGGTGATTATGTTCTACATTATTTTCAAGCAAAAATTAGCTATAAATCAGATCCCTCACTAAATATTTTTGGAGACATGTGAAAAGATGGGCCTGATTTTCATGGCTACGAAGAAGAAGCCAGGAAGATTCCTCATGAAGACATTTATCACCTGTCAATCTCAACTTGACGTGGAAGGGACTCTGAACAGCATAAAAGGATCCTGGATTCATCTGCCTATAAAGTGAGGAAAGAGCCTGTGGAAGGGCTCATCAAATTCCAGTTGAGCTGTGTTACTCGGATAGGCAAAGAACAAGGAGAGCAACTGAGCAAGGATCAAGATGAAGATGGGTTTCTGGATGAAGACCTGAAGATTCTAGTTGAGAGAAAGAGGGGTAGACCACTTCAAATTAGTCTAAAAAATTACAAGTAATTGCCAGTTGAACAACAAATTACTATCAAGTTTTCTATCCCTTTATTTTTGAAATTCGAGAGGATTTCACTGATTTCACAAAATAAATCATGAAACTAAGGAGAATTTGTTATACAGCAATAGTGCAAGAAGTGATAGGGGGACAATATCTATACAAATATATTAAAAGGCGTGACTAACAACGTATACACGCCACGTGGCACCTCTCTTACTCCACTAGAATTGTCCAATGTGTACACAAGTCATGTCAACTAACAAAAGCAAATTGACTTGCAACAAGATTTGAACTTGTGACATCTTGCTATTATATATAGCACAATTACCATCTCAACCAACTTTTAATCATGCTTCAAATATCCACATTATTATATCTGTACCTTTTAAATGTTGAGTTTTCTTTATTACATTTTAATGCGAATGGAAAAAAAAATGCATATTAAGTTCGGAAAAAAGTACCACCTGGGGCAACGCTCGGGCCCAAATACTAGTTTTATCATGAAAAGATGGGCAAAGTAATTTGACCCTCTATTTCCCTAAAAGATATTGCGTTTTTCATCTAAAATTGAACCGAATGACAACACATAGCATCACCTGCTAAAGAGGCGGCTGGCTTTTGAATCATTCTCTGGCCGCCTCATTGTTATTGTAGCTGCTAGACCTAAACCTTCAATTGTGGTCCAAGAGGATGCTAAGCAAGATTCAGGCTTTTCTAGAAGCCATTGTGCTAATAAAGTAAGCAGGTGTGAACAACAAGCTTTCTTATTGATATGTTACATGCTGTTTCATTGTAGAAAGACAAACAGTATTCATAGACTTTAGTGTCACAAATTGAATATCTAACCAATTATGAAAATGTGAAGCTTCTTCCTTTATACTCTCAACAAGTTGCTTCTACAGTTCGTTACAGTTTGGCCAAGGAAAGGTTTAAGAGTTTCAAAGAATCAATAGGCACAAGAAGACATTTTGACAAGAAAAGACAACAACCTGGAAGTCCACCAACTGTCTCGGAGCAAACTCGGGAAAGACATATATAATCTATCTGCAAAGATGACAAAATCATAACATCATCAGTTTGGAAATATAAAGAAAGAGAACCAGAAAACATACATTAAGGTACAAGGATTATAATAAATGATGCACCAATACCTTTGACAACTTAATCTTATGCTCTGCACAGAACCGTTGTAATCCCTGTAATGAGAGTAGACATGGGTTGCTTATATCCATACCAAACAATCAAAGTAAAATTTGAACCTGTATACCATGATTGGAACGGGTGTTCTCAACAAAATCTTTTTCAAGTACAAGGATTTATCTTTACCTCTCCAGCATTGAAAATGATCCGGAAATTATCAAAGAAGAGCAGAATTGAAGGCAGTGTATCATGTGTGTCCATCCCAGTTCCTAGAATCTACTCACCGAGTAGAAAAGCCAGCAGGAATCTTAGGTACAATGCAGGAAGTTTCAATGAAAAGTTACATTATTCAACCGGTGTCACAAATAGTGGAAATTAAAGCAACAGGACTAGTGGACTACTATAGTAGGCGATTAGCGAGATAAGGACAAAGAATTTGAGAAACCTAACAGCTCATGTAATGTACAAACGATTGCATTGGGGTTTTATTACCATAATTGTTGGAAATGGCAGTTGGGATCATATAATACAGACAATAATGAAATATATACTTTATAAAATTTACATTTAAGGAAAAGGCAATTGCAAAACACATTAAGGGAATCGAGTTGAAAAATATAAAAATCGATACTTTTTCCTTCCTGTTGTGGAGTGTTGTTTGTGATTTTCCATCCAATGATTGCCTCCCTTTCTCAGTTTAGTTATAAGTTTCCCTCTTTCTCCTCTTTCTCTCTCTCTCTCTTTCGACATCTTTAACACATACAACCCAGGAGATATGGTTTTGTCTCTTATCATATCATGATCTGATACCTTCATCAAACATGATAGAAGCTTATTGTCAACCTTACCTTCTACTCATAGAAATTGCTAATTTATCTCTCTGAATTACTACTATATGATATTCTCTCTCGTAAATTCCTAAGTGTTACACCCAAAAATTTGTTTCAATTCTATTTTATTTCAAGTTACCATCTTAAAATTCACAAATTTATACAAATATCATTCATCATCATCATGTAGGCAAAATTATCAATATATCACAAACAAACAATCACATTAGTGCAATTGTTAATTCATACCATTACATAGTGACTGCATTACAAAACAGTATAACAACAACATGTAATTTGTACAGGGGAAAATAGAGCATAAATTGCATCATAATGAAAATACTAACAATAAAAAAATCTTTAATTAATTAAAATAATTAAGAACCTAAAAATTTCACAAAACACATATTCAATTACAAGACATGCTAATATATAAACAACTAAAACAAAAGATACTCAACAACAAGATCATAACTTTGGAAAAAAATAGCAAAAATTTTAAAAACAAAAATAAAGAGCATGCACGATAAAGAGAAAGAGAGGATTACAACCTGAACATAGGCAGTAGAGGACTGGGAATTAGGTTTTTGACAATGAATTTGAGTGTCCAATTGTTGGTGCTTCTTTCGTGCCATATCTGACTGTGGTAGAACCAGAATATTTTTTTCAGAAGAGAGGTTTGAATATATTAGGAGTAGAACTCGCAAAGCTGGTCTCACCCGATTAGCGCAACCCAAATTGCCCCACCCGATAATTAAATTTGATGGCAAAGTGACAATAATTAAATAGAGTCAACTCAAATAAGACCTAAAATATCTCGATTTTATTTTTTTGACAGGAAAAGTAATTTATTAATCAAACAAGGAAAGCATATCCTTCAGCACAGCATCTCTAGCTACATTAGGATAATCCTCCCGCCAAACCATCATATTATCTAACTGATTGCAGTGCTTAGCTAGACTATGCGCCACACTATTTCCTTCTCTTCTCACAAAAGAAAAATCACAAGCTATACAAGACAGTGGCGGACCCAGGAATTTGAATCTGGGGATACGAACGTTCACAAAAATTGTTCAATACATAAGTCTTACAACCAAAATATCCAAATTATGAAAACATTGATTTTGTTCAACAGCAATACTACAACATCAGTCACCTAGTATAAATCTCGCGATAAGAAGAATTTTGAAAAGATATAGATTTATACGATATATAGATAACTATTGAAGTAGTTTTATTCATCAAATAATCAAATAGGAGTAGATAGAGTAAATAATTCTAAGGTTATGTAACTTATGTTAAACCAAGTTTAGTATTTGCTAGCCAAAAAAGTGTTTTTGATTCAATTTACTTTCATGATAAACTATGATAGTATGATCAAACACCTCAAATATTAATTGTATACATGTAGTCATATAGTTTGAAGTTTTTATCATCAGGAGGCTACATACTTACAATATGTAGATGGTGTGAAGATATCTATCATAGCATGATTTTGTTTTTTGTGTTTTTTTTTACAGCTTACTAAATACTAACAGATAGCATGAGACGAGTAACATCTAGTTTAGTTAGTAAAGTGTTCGAGAATCGTATGTAGATTTAGAGAAGGAATCTGCATATACTTCATATCATTTACTGCTTTACAATTAACAACTACTTATAAGATAAGAAAAAAAAAGTGAAAATTCTATCAAAATTGTGAACACAAAGTTGCAAATTAGTCTAATGTAAACCTTGAAAGTAACCTCAAGGTTTACTGAAGTGGGTGTCTTTAATACCGGCTAACAAATACCCACAGATAAGTAGTCAAAATTTAACTTTGTTCTACATTTGAATTTTTACTAGCAGAGGAAATTTTGAATTGATAAAAACATCCAAAATTGTTCAATACATAATAAGATTTACTTGACTCGGGTGTATCATTTTTCATTTCCTAATTGAATTGATAAAAATTAATTGATTGTCAAATTCAATTTCAATATTTGATTTCAATTCCGAATTTCAATAATCAAGCCCAAACTAATTAATGAACAATATCAACATTCAACAATTTACATCTAAATATTCAATTAATCCAAGAATCTAGAATCCAATATATTTAAACTTATAAAGTAAGAAAATATGAAAATTGAAAAACGAAAATAAAAACCCTAACACAAAACTTACTGTGTATTGTGGCTTTTGAGAGTGTGAGTCGACACTCGACCGAAGTGAACTGGGGGGCGCCTCCTCACCGCCGGACTTCCGGTCTGCTCGTCGGTGGTCGGCAATGAAGTGTCGTCACTCGTCAGTCGTGTGTTTGAGAATTGAGAGAGAGAGAGAGAGAGAGGGGTAATTAGTGTAACTGTGTAAGAGTTATATTTACAAAGTAATTTTTGGTGCGAGTCATACTTCTTAGAGCTGATCATTTGCGGGCTTGGACGGGTAATGAACGGGCCAACTACCCAAAAAACAGTCCAGGGGCCTAAAAATGTTGCCCTTAGCCCCTTACCCGTCCGCTAAATGACATATTGGTTGCCCTTATCCGTCCTTTATGTAACGGTCGGGTCGCCCGCGGGCTAACGGGCTTGCTAAAGCGTATTTGAATTTTTTTTTTCCTAGCTAAAGTCGTCATGGTATAAAACACCAATTTTGTAGCAAGAGTTTTTAATCAATAAAAATTCTACCACGGGTACCAAGTCTCATAGAAATTAGTTAAATTACAAAGCGATATTATCCAACCTCAAAGTTCAAAAACAGAAATTACATACTTCCTCCGTTTCATATTACTCGCTACACTTCTCAATTCACGGACTCCTAGGCAATTTTTGGAGAAGAGAGAGGTAGAGAGTAAAAAGAAAAGGGACCCATGTGAGAGGAGAGAGATAGAGAGAGTTTATTGCCTAAAAAGAAAGTGTAGCAAGTAATGTGAAATTTCCCACAATGGAAAGTGTAGCGAGTATTATGAAACGGAGGAAGTATATAGTATTCCACAATTAAACAAGAGGGAAACATCTATGGTGTTTAAACAACAAGATTCATCCATCCAACATCTTGTTCAAGAAGCATTATCACCCATCTAGCTTCAGCAGTCAGCACTATTTTCCTCAAGAACTTTTATGACCTACAATAAAAAGTAAGATTGGAATCATTCTACTGCTTTACTAGGTTTGAGATATTTAAATTAAACAAAAAAAGTAAGTAAATATGAGAAAAATAAATTTTCAAACATACCTAACCATCATTACTCAACAGTAAGACAATCATCATCATCTTCTTCTTCATCCTCGTCAAAAGATACTTCACCAAGGCCAAAGAATTTTGATGAACCTCCAAAAAACAATACCAAAATAAACGCAACATAAATCAGTTTTTTAAAAAGAAATTTAAGGAAGTGAAGTAATGAAGATATAAAACTAATTAATTTAGTAACTTACCTAAGTTAAGACCTTTTGCACGTAACCAATCTTCATAACATGCAAGAGCTTCAATTGTCTTTTGCCCAAGTGAGGCTCTCCAAGGATTTATCAACTTCTTTCCCATACTAAAAGAAGATTCTGAAGCAACCGTGAATATGGGAATAGTCAATATTAGGGGTGTAAGTTCGGTTTTTGGTTTGGTTTTGGGGCAAAATCAAACCAAACCAAAATAAATTCGGTTTTTATATTTCAAGTCCAAATCCAAACCAAAATTCGTCCCAAACCAAGCCAAACCAAACCGAAATTACAAAACCAAAACCAAACCAAACCAAAAAACCGAAATTCTTTTATGATGCAATTTTTTTTTTCCAAATCTTACAAATAATACGAAAATTATCAAGTTTCAAATCATCAAACATAGAAGAATTACTTCAAATTTCAACTAAAGCTTAAAATTGAAATACTAGAACTAAAGATAATTGATAAAAACATCAAAACCCATATAGGATAGGCAAACTTCGGTTTGGTTTGGTTTTTTCGGTTTTTTAAAATAAAAACCGAACCAAACCGAAAACCGAAAAAATGAAAATTTTCCAATCCAAACCAAACTGAATTTTGAAAAAAACCAAACCAAATTATTAATTCGGTTTGGTTTGGTTTGGTTCTCGGTTTTTAACCAAATAACTTACACCCCTAGTCAATATGTCACGAGCCATACATGCAAGATTCGGATAACGGACAACACTTTTGTTCCAATATGACAACACATCACATTTGTTTGTCACATCAGGATTCTTTTCCTCCAAATAAAGCTCCAGTTCACTCTTCATAGTGTCTGATTTCCTTTTCTTACTTAAGAATACCTTATACTCAAGTATTTCATCCATTTGTTCCCCATTACTCCCAACAACACTAGCAACAGTAGGGGTACCACTACTGGTGGCCAGATTAGGAGAACTAGAAGTGTGAACATCTTTGTACTCATCAAACAAATCAAACAAAGTATTTTTAACACGTTCAACCATTCTGTTAGCATATACTTCTCCAAACAACTTTTTATAGCAATATTCAACTCTTTCTAGCTTGAACCGAGGGTCTAAAACAACAGCTTATGAGAGAACAAGACTATAATCAGACCAATATTTTTCGAATTTCTCTTTCATTGGTTTGACCATATAAGACAAGCTACTCAAGGGTCCGTTTGCAACATCTATCAACCTTTTATGGATCCTCCATACACCATCAAAATAAAGATTTGAAGTGGGATGTTTTGAAGCCGAAAAGGTATTTGTAACATCATAAAAGAGCTTCAAGAATGCATGCAATTCACAAACTCTAACCCACTCTTCCAATGTGAGAGCAAATACTTTAAGATCCTTATCTCGGCTAACCACGTGATCAATAACATCTCTAAAGAAAATGAAGCGGTCAAGCATTAAGAAAGTAGAGTTCCATCTAATGCAATTATCTCCACGCAACTTCTTGTTTGTTTTTATACCAAAACTTGTTTCAGCAACATTGTAAAAAATTTTCTTCTTTGGGATTGAATGCTTAAAGTGTTTCACTATACTTTTAATCTTGATAATAACATCATCTATGCCCTTTAATCCAGCTTGCACGACAAGATTTATAATATGACAAGCACATCGCAAGTGAAAGAACTCCCCCCCCCCATAAAACAAACAATTTTTTCTTAGAAGATGATCCTTTAGAGAAGTAATCATGCAATCATTGTAAGATGCATTGTCTACTGTAAAACTAAGTACCTTGTGATCAATTTTCCATTGACCCAAGCACAATGCAATCTCATCTGCAAGAGAAACTCCATTAAACGGAGGTGTTAAAGCACCAAATTTAATTATTCTCTCCTGTAATTTCCAATTAGCATCAACCCAATGAGCCGTTATGCACATATATTCATCATCAGTATGTTCACTTCTCCAATTATCCGTGGTAAAAGATATTCGACCAGGAGCACTTTGTAAATCATCCATAACAATCTTTTTTTCATCATCATAATATCTCAAAGCGTCTCTCCTTAAGGTATGTCTACTTATAGTATTAAATTGAGGACACATAGTAGAGACCATATATTTGAACACCGGTTCTTCACATGTAGCAAAAGAATGTGCACCAGACACAACAAAAATGCAAATAGATCTACGTACTTCCTCAAAATTGATATTAGGATTTTTCAAAGACATGTTGCTAGTGCCTCCACTAGATGGATTAGTTGAAATACAAAAGTTTCTAATATCATGATTTACGCGCTTCAGACATTTATCAACATGTCTTTTGAGATGAGACGTACCACTAGTATTATTTGCCGCAAAAGTAAGCTTACAGTGGTTGCAAATGGCTTGGATGCTGCCATCTTTCAATATTTCACGAGTCATATGCTACCAAACAGATGATTTTAATTTTCTACCACGAGAATTGATTGGAGGGCCTTTATTATTGCACGGGATATCATCTTCATCTTCCCGTCAAGTGGATTGACAGAGCTACCTTCTGCCATAGTTCTGCAAATTTGTTGCCATGAAAAAAATAAGGAATTAAATCAACGACCTAACTTCACTTTTGAGTATGAATTTCGCAACAAATTCAAACATACTCAACCAGATCGAACTGAAAACAAAATAAATATCATCTAAAATCAAATAATGTATCATAATTCATAAAGTAAATAAATTATACCTTCAATAATCGGAGTTTGAGAAAATAATCTACCATCAAATCAAAAAATACCAAGTAAAGTGACAAAATAATAAAAGCTAATATTATTACTTCTCATAGTGTTAGTGTTATATATGGGAAGTGTTCTTAAAAAGTAAGTAAAATAAGGTGAGATTGTTTAGTTGGTAAAATGTAGGAAGTTCTTATGGAAAGTTTTACTTCTCATAAGCAACTAAAGAACTTTTGCCGCTTCCTAGGAATTAGCAGTTCAAGGGAAAACGATTTTCTAGAAAATAATACTTCCTACATTCAATCGAAATGTGGTTTTAAGAAAGTGGTAACAATTTCATTATAGTTTCCATACCGGAAACGACACTAGACAAGCCTACTTTATATAGTTTTTATATTTTTATTTTTGGGTTTTAAAAACCGAAAACTGAAAACTATAGAAGATAAGCAACAATTTGTACAAAACGTCTTGAGTGGACCTGTTTCACAATAATTTATTGTGCACCCGAACTGACTTTATCACACAAAAACGACTATATTAAAAAAAACTGACTATATCATAAGAAAACTGACTATATCATGCAAAAACTGACTATGTAAAGGTGATTATATCAAATGATAACTGACTATACCAAATGAAAACTGACTACGTCATATGATTTTTGGTGCATACTTCCTCCGTTCCATAATAAGTGAAACACTTACTATTTTAGAACGTTTCAAAATAAGTGAAACATACCTTAAATAGAAAAAAAAAAAAGTAACAAAATGACAAGAGTACCCATCACAAGCTTGTATTTTTTTTTTTTTTTTTTTTTCAGGAAAGATAATTGGTCCGAAGACCAACCCCTGCTAGGCTACTAGCCTGCAGGGCACACCAGCTCATTGGCTGGGTAGAGGGGATTTATACCCACAAGCAAATAATTTATACAAACTCCCTAAATTAGGGAGTGATGAGAGTCGAACACCCGACCTTGCGGTTGGGAGGTGGGAGCACCAACCATTGGGCTCCCACGAGGACCTCTTCCATCACAAGCTTGTATGGTTTGCTTTTCTCTCTCCTCCTTTTGATAATGAAAAAGGGTATTTTATGACTTTTTGGCTTTTAAAAGTGATGTTTATTAAATCTTGTGTCCAATCCCTATGTTTCATTCAAGTTTTCTTTTGAACTCATAATGTGCGCAATCCTTCCCTCATCCTTCTAACTTGCATCGAAAGTAGCGAAATACTTCTCCATCCATCATCATACAGGGATTTCTCAATTCTCACCGAGTCACAGTCACAAAGAAGTAAGAAGCATAGTCCAACAATGGAGTTGGAGGTACGAGTGGTAGCTGGAGTAGAAAACTGCTATGTCTCACTCCCACTCTCTCTCCTCCAAACTCTCGAATCCACTCATCCCGATCATCGTCTTCCTCACCTCCTTCCTCTCCAACTTCGTTCTCTCTCCGACGACCGCCATTGGCATGTTTCCTGGTGTGGTTCTTCCTCCTCTTCTCCTGCTATCGAGGTTTTTTTCTCTTCTCTCTCTTTTTATTTTCATTTGATGTTTCTGTAATCTCGAAATTTTTTTCATCAGTTTTTTGTTTTGTTTATGCTCGTGTTTTGAAATTGTAAATTCTTCAATGATGTCCGAAATCTTGTTTCAATTTGTTAGATACTAGTCTTATATGTACGCGGTGCGTGCGAAAGGAAATAGAAACTGCGTTGAAATTTGGTAGAAATTGCAGCTTAATTTTGTGTTTTACTTGAGGATTTAATTGTAATAATGATATTTTTTTAAAAGTAGGTGCGTGCGAAAGCAAATAGAAACTGCGTTGAAATTTGGTAGAATTGCAGCGTTATTCTGTGTTTTACTTGAGGATTTAATTGTAATAATAGTACTTTTTAAAAGTAGTCAGTTTGTTTTTTGAATTTTTATTTTTATTATGGTGATATGTCGAATTTCAAAATGATTTGGTGTTCTTTTAATGCCATAAGGTACGAGAACAATAACTTTGAATTCAATTTGAATTGTCGAAATTTATTGTTTCTGTTATCGTGGTTGAATTGTTGATTGTTCTTGATCAAGTGAGAATTAATCTGAGCTGCTTGAAAACGTAGTCTTATTGATGATGTTTGGATTTTGACCAAATGTAAATTGATTGCTGGAGCTTTGTTTTGTTGATTATACTGAATTTGGTGTTAATTGCAGATAGCTCAAGAATTTGCTGCTTGTATCGGTTTGCCGGATGGTATAACTGTTCAAGTTCGAGTTCTTCCTAACGTGCCCAAGGCTAGCCTTGTTACAATTGAACCTGCTACGGAAGATGACTGGGAAGTTGTTGAGTTAAATGCTGAGAGTGCTGAGGCTGCTATCTTGAACCAGGTCTTCTTTTTTTGCATAAAAACAATTTTTTTATGATAAAAGTTAAAACTTTGATCTGTTTTTATGATAAAAGTTAAAACTTTGATCTCTGGCCAGAAAAAGATGGAATCGATTGTGGAAAAAGAAAAATAAAACTAATCTTTGGTGAAGAAGTTGTGATATTTCAGTTTTGTGCTTTTCAAATTTCAACTAAGATTCATGTTTTCCTATTATATTTTGGCTGTATCTGGATCTGAACTTTGAACTATTTGGGCTCATGCACTACATAAAGAAACCAAACCTGAAATTCTATTGGAATGCGAATATCCAAATTATCCATTTGGAATGCTAATCTTCTGCTATTCTATTGTGAACAAACTTCTTCGTCATGTAAGTTAAGCATGCATGTTTAATATTTTATTGAATGGACTATGGTGATGCTTACCATGAATTTTTGGTGACTATAACAGATACGGATCATACAGGGAAAGACGAGTTTTCCTTTGTGGTTGCATGGCCATCGAATTGTTACCTTTATTGTGGTCTCAATGTTGCCCGATAGAAATGTGGGTAAGAGATGATGCCTGGTCTCTTCATGGATTTCTTTGGTTCTCATCATTGAATTTGCTGTAAAATGATATGGTGACACGCATGACAGTGTTGAAATTTATTATATTTGGTATAATTGAGTACTTATTTGCAAACTTTGTGGATTGTAGTGGCAACTTTCTGCCTTGTTAAGGTGATATTTGTGTTGAAACATTCATGTAACCAGTTATACTCCATTTGACACAGTCCGTGAAATAGTTTTTTCTTTCATTTCATTAATCATTGGCAGTTTCAAAATTAAATTTAGTTCACTAACCAGTTTTATAAGCTTGCGTCCAAATTAGATCTTTAGGCCCTGTACTTTTGGAATGACTTAATGGAAATTTAGTTCACTTCAGTTCCGTTCATCTCACAGTTTCAAAATTTCATTCAGTTTAATTCAGACCAGTCCAGTCCCAAAGATCAGGGCCTTAATACTCCCTCCGTTTTCTTTTAGTCTATTCACTTTGTACTTTTGTGCTTCTCACATATTGTACTTTGATCATCGTTTCTAATTTGTACTTAAGGAAAAACGTAGTCAAGTGGGATCTTGTTAGATTCGTCTCTTTTTATATTTTTTGATAATATTAATATCAACTCTGTAGAGTGTAGATTACAAATGATATAAATGGTCAAAGTTCTGCATTTGCAAGCATGAAATTGGAATTGTGTTGATTACAAAAGAACAAAGATAGTACTTGATTGACTTAGTCACTAAGCCAGGAATCCCTTTGTTTCAGGCATCATACTTTCAATCTCCTAGTAAAGCGTAGTTTTCCAAGCTTATCTTCTCTGTCCGTCTGTCAGGATGATGAACATAGAACTTAGGATTAATAATGAAAGACTTAAGAGTTATAGCACATGTTTCTTCAGCACGTGATAAGGCATTTGTAATAATGCTTTGGTGTGGCATGTGTCGGAATAGCATGACTATGAATATGAACCCACTTTTCCATCCAAAGATTTTAGGACTTGGTATTGTTTTCGACTGTAATTGTGTGAGAGAGGTTATTTACTTTCTCAGTTTTCAATGATAAGTTTAAAAGGCGTATTTTGGAAAAACAAAATCATCTCAGTATTAGACCAGCTGTATATCAGTATCCTATGTCATCTGTAAGTGTGTTTTTGCATGCAGACATGCATCTTTGTGCAACAGTGCATGTCAATTTTTTTTTTTCTTTTGGCGGAGAGTGGATCTTTGTGTTACCTCTTTACTCCTTTGTTGTCTTCTCTATCTGAACTTGCTGTTGAAAAGAATCCGAAGTATTTATTTCTTGATGCTAATTGTACAAATCTTGCAGTGCAACTTGTTCCAGGATCTGAAGTTGCTGTTGCACCGAAGAGGCGTAGAAAATCTGCTGATCAGTGCAAGGACTCCAGTTTGGAGTCTTTAAATGAATCTCGTACCATCCGAAAGGCACTTTTGCGCATTCAAGACCCAAAACAGAGGTTGATTCATGATAGCCATCTAGGAAGAGGAAACGTGGGCATTGAGTTGACATCTATTGCTTTAATTCACCCAGAAACAGCCAAAAACTGTTTGTTTGACTCTCTTCATGTAGTTGTCATAGTGCCTAGACGGCCTTTAAAAATGAAAGTTGAAAAATCTGGAAATAATCCTTCGAGGAAGCAGTTATCTTCTTCTGCAAAGGTGCTAAGTGGTAAACTTTTGACTGATGAGGATGATTCTCGCTACGCAATAGTTCGTCTCGTGTTCTCTGAGTTTGTTGGTAAAGGACATCTCATGCTTTCTCGATCTTTATGTCGCTATCTGAGAGTACGCTTTCACTCATGTATGTTCCCTCTCTGGTTTTGAGTAACTTCCTTTATAGTGCTATGTTTCTTTTGTTTCTTTCAATTTAGGAAATTCTGGCAATGATCTATGTTCTGTACAAACAAGTGTAGTCTTACAATTGTTTTGCTATAATGCTGGGAACTGAGTGAGGGGATAGTCTTTGCTGAACTTTATAAGGATAGGTCTATTCACGTGGCCAGTGGGTTCTCTCCTATAGTGTGAGCTTTGATGTGTAATTGCCTTCTCGATCTTTGCAGTATTCTGTGGTAAAGAATATAAATCTTCTCAAGATTATAGCCAATTGTGAGGAGTAAAATATTTCTGACCCAGGTTACGCACTCTTCCTAGGGTTGCTGGTTCTAGGAAAATTTCCTGTCAGTCTAAAGGGAGTGCTGAGGCCACACACAAAAAGGAAGAGACTATACTCTTCGTATCGCAAAGGCTTCTTTTTTTTTTTAAGCTTGAACTTTCATAAGTGGAGGGAAAATAAAGCGCTGATAATAAGAGATGCCGGTTCATGACCATGCAAACTGTGCTGCAAACATTTACTGTACGATGTCTCTTAGATACTACTGGAAGATTTTCGTTGCATATTTTTGTAGTGGATATGGTGAATGATATTCTCTAGTTCCTGACTATCGTTTGACATTACATACTTGCCCTGGATATTTTGACTTTATTAGGAACTCAAATATTCTATGGCGTCCTGTTATTGGTTTTACATTGATTTGCCACTGTAGGATTGATATTAAATTGTCATATGAACTTAAACAATTGCCTCCTGTTTTTTTTCAGAAAAAGTTAAATTTATTTTAGCTTTTGCTGGAGCATCGAGTAGTCGTTCATGGCTTCCAAAATGTCTTGATCGATCAAATTTAGTGTGTTTGTCAGAGCAGTTGCTTATCGGATTTGACCATTATATCAAATTGCAGTATATGCATTTGTGAAAATGGCAACAGCCTGCAGGGGATTCAATTTTTCTAAACAGTTGAAATACTTTGTCTACATTTTACTGATTCAAGTCTTAAAACTTTGCTGGTATTGCAGGGATTTATATGCAAAAATATGCTAATGATTTGAAGAAAGATATTCCTCCATTTTCCCTCTCCCCTTGCCAGTTTATAGTGTTTCAAAATAGCCAGGATTCTCAGATCAATGATGCAGAAGTTCTTGATGACAGTTCAAATATAGAAGACAATCTTTCGTTTCATCGGTCTACTCGTGACATGGGTCGACCAGATATCTCATCACAAGAGGAGCTTGTCTCTACTCTTTTCGAAGAATCAGCTGATAATGCAAATAAGGATAGTGGTTTCCCTTCCAATGCTAAAGAGAGATTAAAGAGCCTCCTTCACGCATGGATAATGGCTCAGTTCCATTCGATTACTTCAATGACTGGAGTAAAGCCTACTTCGGTGGTTTTGGGTCCTACAACTTTTCTTCACTTGGAATTGACTACTAGCAGTTGTCTGCCTGTTGGTAGATGGCAGTCATTGACTGACTCTTTGAGAGGGAAAATGATGGTTGACTCAGTAAATGAGATCTTGTATGTGTTAAACGCTTCTGGTGAATCTTCGCTGGGTCAAAAGTATAGTGCATATGAGCTTGTAATGGGAGATCATGTCACCAGTGCTCATGATGTTCTGAGGCTATTTTCTGAGAACTTGAGCATGGGCAGTGTTGTGTCATACAATACTTGCCAAGATCATTCCTTCAACCAAATCACCACATCTACTATTTCTTCTTTGAGTTGGATGGGTATTGCAGCTTCAGATGTCATAAATAGTAGGTACTTCTTTATCTTATAGACTTATACACATATATGTACAATGCTTTATCATGTAGGATTTTAGAAAAGCATTAGGTGCTGTTTGGTTTTAGGCTTTCAGCAGTTCAAAGAGACAGGGCAGGAGTTTTTGTGCACTCTGAGATTTTCAATTTCTAGTTTGTTCTGGCTCCTTATTTTGTTAGTTTCCAAACATAGTTGTGAATTATTTATGCTTAGATTACCTTATCTAAGACTCTAGATTGTCATTGAAATCTTAATTGTTTACTGGGATATGCTTCATGTTTTGTGTTTTCTGCTGGAAAAGCTAAGTTGTTCTTTCAATGCTTAGTACTTTTAATTTATTCTCTTACCAGGGTTGACGTTGCTGTTATCTCCTGCTTGTGGAACATGGTTCAGTAATCTCAACCTTCCATTACCTGGTCATGTTCTAGTATATGGTCCTCCTGTAAGTTTGCATCTGCAACATGTAACTTTTATGCATTTTTCTGAGAAAAATGATAAGCTTAACATGCAAGTTTGATAAGGGTGCAGTTATGGTAACAATAATTTCTTATTTCTTTACCAAATAACATCTTAACACCTACCCTTCTACAGAGAATTGAGATTGACCCTCACTGATAACACTTGCATATGAGTTTTCTCCTGATGGAATTTCCTGTTGTCAAACCTATTCTACTTTCTTTCAGTTTGATGCATTTTTCAGTGTTGAGTTCCTGAAGGATTATTCTCCTTACCTACTAGGTGATGGAAGCTTCAGTTCTCATTTGTGCATATTGGTAGGAAGAGAGGGGATCAGTGGATTGTCCGTTTGAGATAAGGGCATACGGCTGCATTGCCGTTGATCTTTATTACTGAAGGAATTTCTTTAGCCCCGTGCACACTGAGTTACCAACCATCTTTTGTTTGATCTTTACAAAGAGTAAACAAAAGAAGGAAGACCTTCTAGTCACCTTTTGGAACAAGTTTTACTCAAAAAAGCCTCTTTGCATTTTTAGGGGCAAGTCTAAAAGAACCTCTTTGTCATTGTACAGGAAAGGATGCATATATCCAAGGCCTCGCCCCCTCCCCCCACTCTTCACCCCGGCCTGAGGCCAGAGCCTCAATTATGGTGAGGGGGCTAGATAGAATGCATACATATATATCTTAGGCGACTTCATTAGAACAAAAAAGCTGGAGGAATATCAATGCTTTAGCGAACTGTACTTTGTTCTCTATTTAATGAGTACATATATCTATTATTTTGTAGCTGTAGATAGTTGGAGGAATATCAATGCTTTAGCGAACTGTACTTTGCATTTGTTCTGATATTTTTTTTCTTTTTTTTTCGCTGGAGTTTGATTGAGCTTGTTATCTTATTACTAGGGTTCTGGAAAAACAGTTTTAGCTTCAGCTGCTGCAAAATCCCTGGAGGAGAACAAAGACATCTTGATTCACACGTATGCAAATTTTCCTTTATCGTTAAAATTTAGTTCAACTTTAGATTTAGTTTCTTTGTCTGAGATTATTTTTAGTTTTCAAAAAGAGGGTACCTTGTCTGTCCTCTATAGTTGTACTTGTAATAGTTTGTCTCTATGAAATTTCTACTTGTCTAAACTTATTTTTTTTGCTTTAGTATTTAGCTTCTGCTGCATTGTCCCCTGGGATGCTTTTGCAACATTGTGAAGTAAAATTATCCGTCTTTGCTCAAAGTTTTAAACTATCAGAGCTTCATGTTTCAGAGTTTTCGTACCTTGCTCAACTCTGGCTGTAGAAAAGGTCACGTCGATCCGAAATAGACTGTGTGACTATCTATCAGATGCGCTGGATAATGCACCATCTCTCGTCATATTTGACGATCTTGATAGCATTATTACATCCTCGAGTGATGCTGAAGGATCTCAAACATCTGCCTCAGTGGTCGCACTTACAGAATTTATCACTGGAATCATGGATGAATATGGGGTAATGTATATCTGCAGCCTTCATTTTTTAATGTTATGCTTGATAATTTTATGGTAGCATGCCAAGGCGTAGTATATTCTTGAAGTGTGAATAATCATATTGATTATAAGTGGATAGATGTGTTTGATCGTTCGGTAGTAGAAGCAAGTCATTTGCGTATCTTCTTGTATCGTAAGCTCAATATGGAAGACCAGTTGAACACACTAGAGAGCAATTAAATAATCTTATCAAGAGTAAAAAGACTTGGTAGGCTTTTGCATGCTATGAGTAAATCCCATAATAGCGAATTTTCAGATAATTTTTGAAGATTCCTCTGATGATTAGGGACAAAGAATTACTTATCTTGTTCATATGAAGCCTAATATTTTTGCTAACTTCTTTTGTTGTCTTTCTTTATTTCAATCTAATAGGAAAAGAGAAAGCAATCATGTAGCCTTGGTCCTATAGCATTCATAGCATGTGTGCGTGCTCTTGATAGCATACCTCAGTCATTGAGGTCCTCAGGTATTTTTCAATTTCGGTTGAAGGGAATTGATTTAGTGAGGAAGTCAGAAATCAATATTTTTTTCACTTTGTGTGTTTCATTTGAGACCATGACTCTGATATAGTTGATTTTTGCCATATTTAGGGAGATTTGATTTTCACGTACAACTTCCTGCTCCTTCTACCTCAGAACGTCTGGCTATCTTGAGGCATGAAATTCAGAAACGCTCCTTGCACTGTTCAGAGGATGTTTTGCTAGATGTAGCCTCAAAATGTGATGGATATGATGCATATGATCTGGTAATACATAATTTAAATGAACATGTTCTTATGTGCTATTAAGTATTATGATGTTAGAACTTAGTGCTTATGTAGCTTGTCCATTGTTTCACTGACACTAATTATGTTTTGAAAAAGGTATGACAAGATGTTTGTCGAGAGAGCAGAACAACTCTAGGAATTATTAACAGTTAAGGGAGCTGGTAGCATAATATAATTGACTTTAGTTAGGCGCTTGCTTGCGTAGAATACTTGAATTTTTCCTATTTTTAAAGTACGAGCCAAATAATTGGTCATTCTAACATAGGTCCGTTCGGCATCTTTAATTTTAGGATATTATCTTTCCCGTCTTACACTATGTCATTAACATTATGGGATGTTTCAGAAATTTCATCATTCCATACCGAGGTTCTAATTTCAAAATCATTTTCCTCCAGATGATTGTTTTTCTGAAAATTTATCTAGTTTCATCATTTTCTTTGACTTAAATCATACCTTACTGCTTGCTAATTGCCAACCCCTCCGCACACCCCCAGAAAAAAGGACAAGAGAAGTTTCCTCACTGGGTAGAAATATTATAAACTGATTTTGTGTCCAGAGTTGGAGCCACTAATGTCAGCCGTGATCTTTAGCTTCTGATCTTTCTATTCTTTTACTTTTTCTTTTGCGTTTTTGGTTCTCGGCCTTTCAGGACTATATATAGTTTTGAACCTAAGGAGAGATTTTGCAGGGCATATTAGTTGATAGGAGTGTCCATGCAGCTATTGGTCGATTTTTGCCTTCTCACGAGGCTGTCGAGAGAAGACACCCGAGCTTAATTGCAGATGACTTTGTACAAGCTAGGCAAGATTTCCTTCCTGTCTCCATGCGTGATATTTCCAAGTCTCCATCTGAAGGTGGCCGTGTTGGCTGGGAAGATATTGGTGGTCTTAATGATGTTCGAAATGCCGTTAAAGAGGTTGGTAAATTATGCTTAAACTTGTTTTACTACATTGATTACGCGATGAGGTATGATATCATGAGGAATTCCAGGAGGTGTCTATCTAAAACTTATTTTTATCTACTGCTTCTTATCCCCCCTTACGGAATGGAAAATTAGTAGATGGTCTAGGACTAAAACTGCATCAATGATCATGGATAGTTACATCAGAGCATTTAGGAATATTCTTTCCTCGACTATATTGATATCATATTTTTTTGTCTCCCACTTATTGCTGTATGTGTCCACTTATTATCAAGAAGAACATGGTGATCATGGACCTTGCAATAACTATCTCCATAGAACACCTTCAAACTTTTGCTTTAGATCTTTAGCATTTGCAAGTCTAATTCAATGGTTCATAATGAACAAAACAAAAGGTTTAATGTTTTCACTCGTCTAAGCATCGTTTATAACACAATATTTGAAACTGTGACAGCATACTACTTATATTGATATCTTCATTTGGATTATCTCAGATCTTTCGAGACTTATTTAAGCATGTGTTTTTTCCAGCAACATTGTCTGAGTGCACTGAAAGTTATTTTTAGATTTAGATGGGCCATTGTCATATAGCCATATAGGGGTAGATAGGCTATCTGTCATGTATTATAACTTTATGTGGAGGCATTACCATTAATGCTCTGTTTAATAGACGGTTATAAACTATAGTAATGGAAATGATGATGAATTTGTTTTTTATTTGCAAAGGAAAACCTCATGCTAAAGTGGTAAAGTCCATGACAATATTATTTATCTCCAAGTATGTGTTTTCCTTCATTTAATTTCTATCTTCACTCAATACCCCATTTAAAATGGCATGAGTGCCACTGGTAATTAAAACTTAAGAAGAACTCTTGTTTTAGAGTACAGTTGCATTGCCATGGACATTGACATGTTTCTTACAAAATAAACTGCAAATCCATTACTATCACCGCCGTTTCTACCAAACTAAGTAGCTGTTAATGTATCATGGAAAGGATTTATAGTTTGAATTTTTGAAGTCAATATGTTCCAAGACATGTTGCTTGTACTGTCTTTGTCCTCTTAAGGTTCTTGATCATGATGATACAGCTGCGACCTTTGATTGAATGTTGATCAATCTGAGCAGTAGCTATAGAGAGCATCATACCATCATTATCTTCCCTTTGTTGAATTTGTCTGCTGCTTACAACATTGAAGCATCTTTATCTACACTATCATTATGCACTTTGCTTTCGATGATGCTCAACCTAGTGACCTCTCTCTGGTACTGGATTACATCTGAATAATTTCTTTATATTCCTGTTTGTTAACAGATGATTGAACTACCTTCAAAATTTCCAACTATATTTGGTAAATCTCCTCTAAGGATGCGGACAAATGTTCTGTTATATGGCCCTCCCGGCTGTGGAAAGACTCATTTTGTCGGGGCTGCTGCTGCTGCTTCTTCGCTCAGATTTATATCAGTAAAAGGGCCTGAGCTGCTTAATAAATACATTGGTGCATCTGAACAAGCTGTAAGAATGCAAATTTGTGTTTTCCTTATTTCCCTTGCCACTTGTAGATTTTCTTTGCAGATTTTGATCAATTTAATACAAGTTAACATGTTATAACAAAACCATCTCTTCTGTCTTTTATTTTTATATTATTTGTTATTTCTCTTTGTCTTATGCATTGATTATAATTTCTGCCTATTGTTTTCTGCGCCTGTGGAAATTTTGATATGAGTATAGCTTCCTACACCAAAATTTACTTTGCCATGTCCTATGGTTAATCAATTTGGTGTTGGACTGGATTGGTAAACTCTCATAGTTCCACTATCATTTATTGGCTTGTATGAGCTACACTGCTGGTCATACTATAGCTTACGATACCATTGTTCTTACAACTGTAAGTAGGTTAGGGTTTTCTATGAAATTTATGGTCTTCCAGATTGCATGGCTGGGAGGAAATGGTGGTCTTGTTGTTAATTTATTATTACCAATGAACATTAAGTGTGCACTTCTAAGAACTCGTCTTTTTGCACTCTGTACTCATTAGGGCCAGTATATTGCCTTTTCTTATAATGACTATCGCTTTCAGGTGCGAGACGTATTCTCCAAAGCAGCTGCTGCTGCTCCATGCCTTCTTTTTTTTGATGAATTTGACTCCATTGCCCCTAAGAGAGGACATGATAACACTGGAGTCACTGATCGTGTTGTTAATCAGGTTTTTATTTCTAGCTTTTCTCGCCACTGAGATATGTTGTCTACTTTTATAAATTTGAGGGATTAAAATTGCCAGGGTCTTTCTAACATGCCAAAATTACTCTCCTCATTGTATTGCAGTTCCTGACTGAATTAGATGGCGTAGAAGTTTTATCTGGTGTATTTGTTTTTGCAGCAACAAGGTTAATACTGCTTTCACTCCTAAATGTTTACCTCAAACTTTCTTTTTGGTTAATTTTATCCTTTCTTTAGTGAGATACAAATGCTAATGCAGATTATTGTTTGCAAGAGCTTTTTTGTATAATAATCGGTAGTGTTATTTTCGTAAACTTTTCCAAGGCATTCTCTGTTCGACAAGCATGGGTGTAAGTTGATACTCTGATTCCTTCTATGTTGTATGCAGTTAACTAGATATGCACAACAACAGCAATCAGTGCGGATTACACAGGGTTTAGGTAGAACATGTATACAAAGTTATGTTTGATAAGAAGAGGTTGTTTTTTCAAAGTTGTCTAATAGAGAAAGAATTGAATTAGAAAGGAAAATAATTTTTTATCTGGTTCCTTTTTTGATGGAGGGGACTAGGGGAGGGTTGAGGGCTGGGAGGTTTGAGAACACTGAAGAGTCACTGGGAAATAGATTCATGCTGAAAATTAAGTTCTTCCTTTTTCTTGGTTGCTTATCTTTTTCCCTGAATTGTGGCTTTTGCAATTGGCTAAACTTAAATTTCCATAATATCCTAATGACATTTGCATATCTGAAGTCCAAGCAGGTCTTCCACCATTCTACTTCTGCATTAGCAAAGTGGCCTACACAATCATGGACTGTTTGCCTCCTTGTCTCCACCTTGCAACCTTGCTGCTAATCTTTCCCATGCTACAAACTCCTGACCTTGGTATGCTTCCGCCGTTCCTTAATACGTGCAAGTTGCAACATTGGACTTTTCACAATCTTCATGATAAGTTTTTGACACGATTAATATCTTTATCTACATCTATAGATATTATAAAATCTTTATATCTTGAAAATATAAATCAAAACGAATCTATCAAGATCCTACATCATAATATTTTTCAATATATATGTTAGTAACGAAATTGTAGTCAGATGTTACATAAGTTTGACCAAGAGAAGTCCAATGTTGCATGTATTAAAGAACGAGGGAAACATTGATGTTGAACATGTATTTTCTTATGATTCTGTGTGGACTGGTGGCCTTTCCAAAACTTGCTTTACGCATCATAAGGCTTTACTTACGGGCTCCTCTTCATTCACATGGTAATTAACGATGAAGATTTAGTCTTTTTAGGTAGAGCATACATAAGAAGATCTTCGAAATGTCCAACGATGACAAAATGATTGAACTTAGTCATTGCACAATAATTCGGGCCATCCGGGAAAGGAATATAGAAGAAAAGTTGGGATGGTGGGAATACGTTTCCTGTGTGCTTGTTTTTGATGAGTTATGAGGCATTCTAGTTTCCTAGAGTACTCCTCAACATATTATATGATCTACAGACTCTTGTACTTATGTTCTTTGCTAAGTTTCAGATTTCAGTACTTGATTATACTACAATTGAATTTTATCTGATTGTAGACTATAATGGACAGTAGTGCGATGTGCTTTACTTAAATTTGACTTTCTTTTTGTTACCTCATGTGTGCAAATGAACTGATGCTGATTTTTTTGTCAAGCAGTAGACCTGATTTACTTGATGCTGCTTTGCTACGACCTGGTCGACTGGATCGTCTGCTTTTCTGCGATTTTCCTTCTTTGCATGACAGATTGGATATTCTTAGAGTTCTCTCTAGAAAGGTAAATCCCCCCCCCCAAAACAAAAATATCCCACCCCGGAAAGTTTCAGATTTGGAATTGTTTCCCCCTTGATAATGTGCTGTTTATTGTGGATTAGAGGGTAATATGTGGCTGGTACCTGTTGTAATCACCAAACTTTTTCCTCTGCTAGACTGCTACAATGTATTGCTAAATGAAAGTTACATGAGAATCTTTTCTTCCTGGGACCTGTGGGTAGGTGCTTGACAACGAGAAACCTAAGCGTTTTGCTGACTAAATAAAGTCCGTGACTTTTGTGGCCTTGTGTGACAATAAGGAAAAGAATTAAAATCTAGTCAATTGTTTCCAAACAGTTCCGTTTTTTGGTACTGTCTCCGTTCCTTATTGATGTTCCTAGTTTGACTTGCACATTTGCCAATATACATCTTTGAGATTTTGACTATTAATAAATGTAATAGTATTTCAGTAAAAAAAATATAGAACTTTGATATTATTAAAGTATACTTGCGACAAATCAAATAAGACGCCATATGACTATGTTTTTCCTGATATATTGGGAAAATTTAGAAGATTCTATGTAATTCTAAAAGTGCCTAGATGTGAGGAGGGCTTGACTTGAAAGGATCTCTTTTTGTTCCGTCTAAGCCAGGTAGGAGTTGGATTCCAAGTATGAACATCAATAAGGAACGGATGGAGTAGTACTGTAGTAGTCTTGGTATATTGATGTTTACTTAGTATCCTCAAAGGCAAATGGGAGAAGCGGAATTAAAATAGAGAATCTCATCCCTTTGATAATTTGTCCTTGTATGTTCAGTGGGATATATATATATATATTTTATTAGGAAAGATAATTGGCCCGAAGACCAACCTTGCTAGGCTAATAGCCTGCAGGGCACACCAGCTGAAAGGCTGGGTACGAGGCTAAACAGCCCAAAAGACAACAGGCGTAAAGGCCCACTGCCATCACAAGTGAAATCTCCAACATATTGTTGGGATGAGGATTTAAACCCTAGGCAATTGCCTTGAAATTCGGGGTGGTACTCCACTGAGTTCGCACCTCTCACTCATGTTCATTGGGATGTGGTTCAACTTTTAGTTATTTATTGGGATTATTGTCCAATTTAGTGCGTAATACCAGCCGGTCTTCCAAAGACTACAGGTTAACAAAATGAATATTTTGACCTGCTTCAGCAAGAATCTTTGGGGAGATGATAGTGGTATGTTTCTAAAATCATCGTAAAGTTCCAGGAATATAATTTACAAATTATCTTGAAGTGATGCTTGTGTGTTGTGCCTTGTGGGGTGCACCAAGTTGCTTGATGTAGAAGTTGGCTCACATTTTCGGCTGGAAAAACTTATACAGAATAGAAAAGAAGAGAAAAAAAAGGATAATATTTGACGTAAAATGGACCTATTTGAGAGCTCTTTCCTTGACATGTGGTCTGGTACTGGATGTTAGTGCTTTGATCACCAGTCTTATGGTAAGGGCATTACTGAGAATCACCATCTACATGCTACCCTGAACAAATAATGAGGTTAATATATGAAACAACCAAGAGAAGTAGGTAATGTTTTAATTTGATATGTTTCCAACTAGTTCGAAGAAAGCCATTTGCTAAGAACTAATATTTTAGGATGGAGGGTAATTTAGAAATTATCTTCTTTGGTTTACTTGGGGAATAAGTTGGATAGTTTGTTAGGGGAGTAGTATAAATATTAAGCAACTGAGAATGGGAAGGGCATCTTGAAAATTGATAAGTTTAGTGAGGGAAATGGTTACTTGGGAGAGCTCCAACCTCTCGAATGTTGGTTAGGTTGTAATCGGTGTTAACCATCAATTCAATCATATCTTGGTAGTTTTCTTATTAATTCTTCATTAGTCCTTCTTCTTAATTCCTCTAAATCTGCTGTTATGCTGAGAAATTAGCTAAGAGTCATCTTGGTTCTTAGCAAATGGTATCAGAGCAGCATTATTCTGGGAGATTAAGTGCCTGATTTTCGTGTTTTAACAAAAAAAAAAAAAAAAAAAAAAAAAAAAAAATCTGCCATGGAAGTTGCCAGAGCTCCAGGTCTGAAAATGCAGGAGATCGGAAAGGAAATCATTAAAGAGATGGAGGAGATCATGAGAATAGGGTTTGAGAACCTTCAAAAAGACATAGTGAAGATAATCGATGAAGCTTTCTCTCCAATCCAACGAGAGTTCAAGTTACTTCGAGAGGAGCTTGAGGAGGAAGACAACCAGAAAAATTCAGATATGGACAAAGAGGTGAATACAAATCTGGAGAAGGTAAGGTCAAGTGGTTGTCATGGAAAAGTATTCGGGGACGACGGAGATGGAGGTCCGGTGACCACCACTTGTGGAAGAAGCTTCTCACAGGGAGCAGGTTACAAGACCAGTAGAAGGCGTGGTGATTTTTCGGAGGGTTATACCGGTGGATCTGGTGCACTAGGCTACAGATCCGGCGGAGGCTACAACCGCGGTGGTTTTGGTGGTTCTAGTCATAGTAGGTTGTTTGGAAAGGAAAGAGGAGGGTCATTTGAACAATGTGGTGTCGGTGGAAGTAGGTCCGGTGGTGGTCCAGGGCTCTTGGACGAGAAATACAAGTATGACGGAGGAACCACCACTTGTGGCAGCCTGAACAGAGGAGGGGGATTTGTGAAGGGTGGATCAGCAGCTAGTGGGTCAGGTGGTGGACCCGGGAACTTCTCCGGTGAGAGAACTGACGGTTGTTCAGGTTTTGTCTCTGGCGAAAATTCGGGTGGAGTACCGGGCTTCTTGGCCGGTATAGATAGGTATGGTGGTGACTATGGGTGGTGGGATTTGCTGGAGAAAGTTCCAGAAACTAAGCAGGAGGGAAAAAGAGTGACTCAGATAACTATTGGCTTGGTGAGGAAGCCAACATTAGAAAATGAGGGTAGTAAGGACAAACTGGTAAATTGCCAGAAAAGTGACAAAAGCAAGAAAGAAAGGCTGGTGAAGCCACGTGCTTGGGGTACAAAAGTGGGAAAAGATCTTGAGGCTGTTAAGGAAAAGTGTGCAATGGGCCAAGCTAATGACATCAGCAATGATGTCAGGCTGTTGGGAACATATGTTTGGAGCCCGATGGCCCACACTAATGCAATTAAGAGTGTTCTGCCGCCAGCTTTTGGGAAATTGGCTCACGAAATTGGGCCTGCTCATGTTAAGCCCAATTTTACAAGTAAGTTCAGACCTATTAATTTTAAACCCACATTCCCAGCTAAAAACCACACTTACTCCACCCATTTTTCAACCCTTGCACTACAGATTTTAAAAACAATTCTTCCCACCAACTTCTTCAACCCACCAGCTCTAAAAATTTTGCTTCCTTCTTCCACAGCTCCATTCACTTCTTCACTCCATATCTTTAAACCCAAAACTTTCACACCACAAAACCACAATACCAGCACACCAAACCACGTCACAAACGCCTTCCTTAATCACTTCCAAGACTCTTTCGTCATCGTTGAGCCACTCGAGCCAGCCAGAGAACAATCTGAGGAGGAGCCGCAACTTCAGCTAAAGCATAACCCATGCTTGGGGCAAGAAGGGCTGCAAGACTCTGAACATACATGCCGAGGCCAAGAATTTAGTGCTGATTACGACCCACCTTGAGGACAAGGTGGAAGTTTAGGGGGCCGGTAATGCTAAGAACTAATATTTTAGGATGGAGGGTAATTTAGAAATTATCTTCTTTGGTTTACTTGGGGAATAAGTTGGATAGTTTGTTAGGGGAGTAGTATAAATATTAAGCAACTGAGAATGGGAAGGGCATCTTGAAAATTGATAAGTTTAGTGAGGGAAATGGTTACTTGGGAGAGCTCCAACCTCTCGAATGTTGGTTAGGTTGTAATCGGTGTTAACCATCAATTCAATCATATCTTGGTAGTTTTCTTATTAATTCTTCATTAGTCCTTCTTCTTAATTCCTCTAAATCTGCTGTTATGCTGAGAAATTAGCTAAGAGTCATCTTGGTTCTTAGCACCATTTTGGTTTTAGAAATGCCTATTTTTGTCGTTCAGCTTAGTCTGTATGCATTTTGTCTAGCCTACTTATTGCAATCTGCAGACAAGCATAGAACTACCTTGTATAATACTTCTTTGCAGTTGGTTATAATGGAATTCCATCCGCCTGCTTCTTCCTAAGGGGAGATTGGGTGATGGGTGGTTGAGCACCTAGAAAGGAGGGAGTAACTAAGCGCAAGCCTAAAATTGAAGTGCTTTGCTATCCTGCTATTTTATTGTCAGTTATGAATTACTTACCATTAAATTTTTACTTTCATCTGTTGATAGAAGGGGGTAAAGCTTTAAATTTTACTACGAATAATTATCTCTCTTAATGTTTCTTTAAGTTCTTTTCTACGAGTTATCATGACCCCATCAGGTGCGAGTTGTGCTTTGCCGTAGGTTTCTTTCACTTTCCTTTGCTAAATTATGATGAATTATGTTCTTACTGTAAGTCCGTTTCGTACTGAGCTTGTCCATCTGCGTTTATAATATTCATCAATGTTTCCAAGACCCTGAAAGCAGGCAGAATCACAACTGGGTGGTAGTGGTGGTGTTAAATCTTTCCAAAATGAATGTCTCTTTGCTTTGAGATTTCTCTCTGCAGTTGGCATTTACATGTTTATCTCAAGGATATTATTCTTGGGAGCCTTTCTTAGCTTAATGATGTATAATTTTTAGCATTTCTTTTGAGCTGAAGAGGTTGATAGAAGACTAAACTTACTAGTGTGAAAATATGTATTATTTTCTAAATTGTCTCGTGACTTCTTTTTGTTTAGCTACCCTTGGGAGATAATGTTGACTTGGATGCAATAGCATATATGACTGACGGCTTTAGTGGTGCGGATCTCCAAGCTCTTCTCTCGGATGCCCAATTAGCTGCAGTTCAGGAGCTTCTTGACAGTGGATATGATGGCAAGTCAGGAGCATCACCCGTTATTACAGATCAATTGTTGAAGTCTATTGCGTCCAAGGCTAAACCATCAGTTTCAGAGTCTGAGAAACACAGGCTTTATGCCATTTATAACCAATTTTTGGACGCAAAAAGATCTGTTGCTGCACAGGTGTGTTTTTCGAAATAGTAATTACATACTTCTTTTTGTCTCAGTATAGATACCATAGATTCCAGAGAAGAACTTGCACTGAATATATTAGGGACAATATTTTCACACAAAGATGTGAAGAATTGACCTACTCAATGCTCAAACCTGGGAATTCATTTTATTTATGACAATTGTAATCTCTTTATATAAAAATATGGAAGTACTGAGGCTCTAAACACCAAGAGTTGAGGCTCAAGACAAAGCAAAGATCCAAAGCTCACACCACTCTAGACCTGATAAGCTTTAGCCTCATACACCTATTAAGCTTAAAAGTGGAACATATAAAGAACTATATATATTATTTTGATAGATGCAACAAATATCAGCTATAGGCAAAAATTATCTTTGAAAATCTGAGGATTAATATCCTATGCTGAAGCAAGAATGGGAGGTTTATGGGTTTCTGGCAAGGCTCTTCACATAGCTTGATTATAGTCATCGACACTTGAGCATCAACTTCTGTCAATTTTTACTGTATAGAATGGATTAAACCACTAACATGACTTATAAACTGCCTGCAGTCTAGAGATGCAAAAGGCAAAAGAGCGACATTGGCATGATGACAGATTTGCTTCATTCCACCCAAGACAAATTACTTGAGCAAGCAGCAGCATACTTTGTAAATTATGACCCATAAGTCGTCCTCTGTTGAGCAGTTTTCTCTATTTAATAGACAAATAAACTTAATCCTTGATTTTTCCCATTTGGGGACGTGGGCTGGGGTAATTGAGCTCAAATTGTAGATTCACTTGTACATTTTAGTCATAGGTTAATAATCATCTTATTGTTGTCAAAAATAAAAAAAAAATAATCATCTTATTCAGTATTCATGCGGATGAGATATTGTAGCTTCAGATAAAAGGTCCCTGCTTCTATTGCACTGTAATGGAACTTCAGCTGTGCTGTGAAATCCCTAGTTACAATTTGCTGTTATCGAATCTAATTTTTTGAGAGGGAGTATAGTATTAATACCATGATAATTTTTTGCAATGGAGTATCTTTTTTTAAAATGTAAAATTAAAGGGGCTCACTTGAGGGGGATAAGGGGAATTCCTCGAATGAGTCCTATGAGGTTTGATCCCTAGACCTCGGGAATATGAGGTGAGAAGTGATGCTACTACTCTACTATCTCAACCTCTTTTCAATGGAGTATGTGTGTTCCCATTTCTCTTGTTATTTCTTGCTGTAAACTAGTGGTCTGAACATTCAAGCAGATTGACCGTATTGGACTCATATTAAGGTAAACTTTATCAGTCTTGTCCACTTGCTTACTTTGTGCTTCCGTGCATGATCCATCTGACGTGGAGTTTCAGACTGAGAGACTATGAAGTTGCAGAAAAATTTAATCTGCTGATTGGGTAAAATTACTTACTAAAGACAGAAAGTTGAGTTTTGTGGAACTGAATTCAGCAAACAAAGATATTTTTGAATTGTCTATCTTTAAGAGGTAATGACTAATGATTCACTCGGTAGATGTAGCATTTTCCCAAAAATGGCACCATATGTCGTTGATATCACAATCAAACCAAATTAGCCAGCGGTGGTCTTTTGATACATCGGTCAAGGTGTGGTGAGACATGGTGCAAACACAATTAAGGTGCCTAGTTCAGGTATAGTTGCATGAAAGGTCTGAGAATGATGTTCAGGTTACAAAGTCTACATTGTATATCAACTTATCAAGTAAGATACTTGAGCTATGACAAGAGCATCACAAATTTGGGAACATTGTTTTCATATTAGGCTACTTTAAGGAGGGGAAAAAAGATAGTAATTGATAGTTATCCAAGTGAACTTTTATATCTCCACTGTAACGTTACCTTTGAAAGCAGAAAATTCCCAACCAGTTTAATATGTGATAATAATTGGTGTTATTAGTATTAAATTTAATGTAATTTTGTAAGGAAGATCTGATGTCAATGTCCACGATAAAGCGACTCTAGCCTCATGTATGTATTTTTCTTAATAAATGTATGTTTCCGCATTATTACCTTTGGAGTTTGGAGGCGATTATGAATAATGATGAAGAATCATAAATAAAAAAGCACATGCTTCTGCATATACAAATACAGTAAGCAACTGTAACTCTTAAAATTGCACCAAAGACATTTCTCAGACATACAAATAACCTGAAGCTGTAATCAACATATGAAGACACAGCCAGAACAAAAGATTCTTAATATTGATACAGCTACAGATAAATTTTCCCAGTCCCTGAACACTATGATGCGTTCAGTCTGCTTACAATTTGAATCAAACTCAAACCACTAGTTGAATCGTGGTTAGAGGATTCAGATTCCTGAGAAGAAACAAGGTGTTTGTAATTTGTACAAGTGGTGCATTTTTGTCACTAGGCATGTGGACCTCTTCGTTCTTTTGCCACCATATCAAGCAATAAGCAGAAAAAGAACCATTAATTGCTTCTAACAATTGACGCAAACAGCAAATCGTTAATATTTTCTGGCACGACATCGTCCTCTTCATATCCTGCAAGATTACCACACAAATTCTCAAATGTGGCTCTAAGATGGCCCCATAAAACACTTACATACACGAGAAGTCGCTACACCTTTGATTGAGAAAGTTTTAAAAGTCTGTTGGCAGTTCCTACTACATTTTGGAATCCCTAATAGTGTTAATGGAGGAAAAAACCCAGTAGCGGAGTACTCTCAAAGATTTTCAATTTTATATACCTACCAGGCTACCATCATGAACTCAAGCCTCCTACAGTCCTACTGACGAAAAGTATTAACGAGGAATAAAGAAATTTGAGATGCTGCCTTCAGGCGTGCTTGTTATCGATTTTATCTCTTCTTCTTCACAAAGGAACAAAAGATAGAAACCAAAGTAACTGATAATTGTCAGATTCAAGGATCTATACCTGTTCTTGATCTAACATGAGTTGTCCACTCCTGGATAATCTGCATGAACGAATGAAGCGGATAAAAAACATAGATGATCTAGGATTATTGCAGGAAGATATGGATAGAAAAGACCATCGTAGAACATCAAGAGAAATAAATGTGGCAAGGACAAGCATTACAAGCCCCTCAGAAATGCTGAGCAGATGCTTTCTGCTAGCAGTTAACACGGGAGAGCCTTGCCCCATATTGATCTAGGTTGCTTGCTGGCAAATGGTGTAAATTCTCCAAACACCACTTGGAAAAAAGGCAACCTTTACACAGATCCACACAAAAAGGCAAAACAAAAAGAAAACACATTTTTGTGTTAAAACACACTGAATTTGCGAAATCAATTGAAGGCAAAAACCAAAAAATAGAAGCATTTCATTGCCAAGGACTGTTACTAACTAGCTTACATACAACATAACATTTCAAGGGTAGTTAGATCAGCAAATTACCACCCCAGTGCTTGTAACGAGGCTCCTGCTCAAGGTGAGGTAAGGAAAATGGACAAACCATTACTGGTTCATGCAAGAAATTGGCAAGCAATTCAAATATCTACTCTCCACAAAGCAAGGACAAGCAGTTATGACCTGATTAAAGTGGGAAGTAATAAATTACTGCAGAAGCCAGACAGTATGCAACTAGAACATAATAGAATTTTAGGAGAAATAATGTGGCAAGGACAAGCATTGCGAGCTCCTCAGAATAGCTGAGTGGATGCTTGCTGATAGCCTATGTTAATCGGACTCCCATATTTTGTCGGACACAGGTAAGTGTCAAGTGTCCGACTTGTCAATTTTATAAAAAAAAAAATGATTTTGTCCCAAAATGAAGTGTCAAAGTGTCTATACCCTAGTTGGAGCATTGAGGATCCGACTCGGGTAAATCTAGCAAAATGAAGAGTCCAAGTAACATAGCTGCTAGCAGTTACTACAAGAGCCTGCCATATGCCCTGAATTTGATCTAGGTTGCTTGCTGGCAAGTGGTGCGATTCTCCAAACATCACTTGGAAAAGAGAACCTTTGAAATAAATAGATGAAAAGGAGGGAACACACACACGTTGACACACACACACACACACACACACACACACACACACACACACACACACACACAGAGAACAAAGTAAGGCAATAAAAGATGCATATCTCTGCCTAGCACTATTACCAATTAGCTTACATGTAAGCATCTCCTTACAAGGGTAAGGAAAATACAGAAGCCATTGCTGGTTTCTTGCAGGAAACGTATCTATTCTCCACAAAGTGAAAGACAAGCAGTTATAACCTGATTGAAGCTGGAAAAGGCAGCATCTTCAGAATCACTAGTCACTGGAATGCCAACAGATGCTTGCATACGCTGCACCATGCTCCTATTGCCAACAAGTATGGAACTCGCCTTATCAATCAAGTCCTGCAATGTCAAACACATGAGTATCAAATGGCATAACCACTAAGACAATCAAATACAAATATGCACGAACCAACTCGTAATCTGCAGAAACACATCAGCATATTGCTACTCATATTTCCATGAACAATTAAACGTTTCTTAAGATAACATCAATTGGTTCAGGATTTTAGGCTTTGAAATGGTGCGGGTCTTGGGCAGGTCATAACAATCAGTGGCGGATTTACTTAGGGTCACAGTTGGTCACGTGACCAACTAATATTTCTGGAAAAAAAAAAAAAATTCCTTTGAAGCGTCATTCTCTCACACGCGAAAAACCCTAAGTCTTCCTCTTTCTCTCTCTTTCTCCTTCGCCGCTTCCCGAATCCCACGACCCAGAGCTTTCCTTCCTTCGAATCTTCATATCCCACCATTCAAGTTTCTTTGCAACTGAAGACTCAGGCTCTCCTAGTCCCCAGATCTGACGAAGTCGAAGTTTTAGAACTTCCAATTTTCAGTTTCTCACGCTGAATTATTTTACTTTCCCTCTTAGAATTTCAGTTTTCATGAACTGATTTTTCCTATTATGTCTAGATTTTTTTTCTGTTTTGATTTCACTCAAAATTTGTATGTTTTGATTATATTTTCGGCGCCGCCGCCGAAGAATTCGTCGACGACGACAACCAATACGACGTCTTCTTCTCCGACTGATGATTCGTGTAATAGTAAGAAGATTCGAAAGCCGTATACAATTACGAAGTCTCGAGAAAGTTGGACTGAACCTGGCATGATAAATTTCTCGAAACTCTACAGCTGTAAGTTGAATTTTTTTGCCTTTTTTAGTTAACTTTTTCAGGAATTGTCATTTTTAGGGTTTTTTAAAATTAGTCTTATTCCTTGAATTATTGGTATTGTGTAGAATTGAATTATGCTAGGAAGCTCGGAACTGGTTACTTTTGAGTTGAATTTTCCGTTAATTTCAATTATTAAAGGATTCATTTTTAGAATTTTGGTAAGTTGTTTTGTTTAAATTTTGTCATTTAGGTTGGGTTTTGAGTTAAGTGTTTGACTGACTAGATTTTTAGTTTGTTACTTGAAATTCTATGAAGCTGAGATTGTTAATTGGGGATATTAAACTTTTAGTTATTAATCAGAATATCTGAGAGGGCATCTAGGATATGCTTTGATTTGGGGTGGTCATATTGTTGTATTATCTGGTCAATTAGCCGTCTTAAATGGGAAAATGTCGAAACAATGTGTCCTTAGACTCTGACAATACTTTCTATGCATTCTCTTGTTTTTTCCAGGAAATAATTCCATGACATCGCTAGCAATCCAATCAAATAATGCAATTGAGCTACAAGCCTTTATAATACAGTGGCTAATTGGTGAATGATGACTATGATGTTATGAACATTGGATTAGCTTTGAAGGTTTGATTGATTGTGTTAAGGTAATGCACTAAAACCCTTGTTTTAGGATTTTTAGAATTGGACCTATCATGTGAAGTTTTCGGAGAGGCCATGAATAAGCCTTTGGTTTTATGTGCTGGTGGAATTAGTTGGAGATGGATATGATTCCCTCTATGTGAAACTATTTGGTATATATGCATAAAGCGTTGATATGATAAGTGAATTTGATTGATATGTTTAACAAATTGAATTGTTGTATCTAATTAAAAATTATAATTTAAATTTCAGAATGAAAAGAAAGAATATGCAACCGAATATCTCAAGTTTTTTTTCTAAATCAGTATCAAAACATGAAAACTCATTGAGAACAATTGTAACAATTTTTAGGTACTATTTTATTGTAATATGAAGTATTATTAGTCATAAATTAATTTTATTTGAAGTATTTTTTTTTTTTAATTCATGGATTATCCTATATGGCTACGCTACGCGTATCCGAACCCATAACCGTACTTGTACCCGTATCCGTCTCTGTGCAATCTAGTCGGTAGTGACCAACTATTCATAAATTCCTGGATCCGCTACTGATAACAATATGACACTATAGGTTAACAACACACATTGTCATTCCTCTCCAATCTGTTTGGACCAATTTTATCAAACACCTTTACTCCTAAAAATTGTGATAAAATAACAATCAACTGTCTTAGTACCCAACTTTCCAACGTTTCACAGCATTATTTCCTGTCTTACATACATGCAAAAATAAATCCACAACACTCCCTTCTCCCCCAAAAACCTAGAAACAACATGAACAATCAAAATTCAAATTAACCCCATTAAAACCCTCAAACCCACCACCAATTATCTGGAAAAAAGCTGATAATTGCAAAAAAATATGAATTAAAAAAAATTATTAAAAAAAGAGTAAACCTGCTTAGCAATGAGAAGCTGGCGACACTGATCTTTGAGAGATGACAGTTCATCCTGAACTTTCTTAATTCGACCCACAAGTTTCATAGGATTTGCCTGAAATAACAATGATATTATCAAATTTCAGAAATTTCTCATCAAATTTGTACCAAAATAATTCATACCTAAAGAAACTAAAAGAAAAAAGGAAACTTGGAAGTACCCATAAATGAAGAAAGAGGGGAAAAAAGGGTTTACATTATCTGGGTAGATTTGCTGGAATTCTTTCTCGAGTTTGAAGTGAAGCAGTGAGAGATCGTGGTGAGCTTTAGTGAAGAGCGTGAGTAGATTGTCTACTGCTGGGTGATGTTGATACTCCTCTTTCTGCCCGATCATATTCTTCTTCTTGGTCTTCACTTTTTCTCACTCCTTGACTGAACAGAGCGTTTTAAATCACATAGAAACTACAAAACCACAAACTGCCACCATCCCTAACCAAGTCCCGTAACGAGTTGATCTTTAAAGAGACTGCTTATTTTTAACGGTTTTTTCGCCAAATACCCCTGACAAATAAATTTATTCACCAAATAACCTCACTTTTTTCAAAATTCACCAGATACCCCTGACCTTTAAAAAAATTCACTAGATACCCCTGACCTTTAAAAAAATTACCCAAAATACCCTTTTGACTAACGGACGTTAGTGTTCCGTTAACGAATTAACTAATTAACCCTAAAAAACTCTAATTAACCCTAAAAAAACTCTAATTAATCCTAAAAACCTAATTAATCATAAAACCTAATTAACCCAACCTAGCTCCCCCAACCCCCTCCTCCACGTGCCCCTCCCCCCACTGACACCCCCTCCCCCACGCAGCCCCCCCGCGCCTCCCCTCCTCTCACTGTCGTCCCCCTCCTCCTCCCTCATTCTCGCCGGCGGCCCGCAGGCCCCTCCTCCCCGCACCTCTACAATCCTTCCCTCGCATAAAAATGAGCAAACTCAACAGATGCCGGCGACAGCGACACTAATTCACTGAACCTGTTTCTTCCTCAATGAACTGTTTTTTTCGTCTCGTAATTCACTTTCTTTCACATTTTTTTTTGCATTTATAAACCCAAATTCTTGATGCTCACAAAGAAGATGGCATACTACTCTGCTTTGATTTGCCGACGGATTGTGCAAAAATTAGTTTGATTTACATTACAATTTCAAAACGAAATCTCATTATGCAAATACGAAATTTGCAACAGACTCAATCTCAAAGCTCGTAACATGATGGCGAATTAGCTCCTCTTTATCACCCAATTTGAAGGATGTGAAGGAATATGGTTTACGTAGGGGCGATGCTAGGATGGGGGTTTCGGTGTGGGGGGTTGGGTGGAAGAGGAAGGGGAGGGGGGAGAGGTAGGTGTGTGGGCATGTGGCGGGGTGAGGAAGAGGGGAGCTTTCGGTGGGTGGAGGGGTGGTGGTAGAAAGGGGGTGGTGGAAAGAGGGTCGGTGGTGGAAAGGAGGGGGTGGTGGTCGGGGCCGGGGGTGGTGGGGAGGGGGAGGCGCGCTGCTGCGGGGAGAGCGGGGAGGGGGGAGGGGGGAGCTGCGGGGGAGGAGGAGAGAGGATGGAGAGGGGGAGCCAGGGGGCTGGGATTGTTGGTGCGGTGGTGGGGGGGTCAGGGGGGGGTTGTCAGTGGGGGTGTTGGGGGGGGTGGGGTGGGGCTGGGGTTGTTGGGGGGGGGGCGGGTAGGTTAGGGGGAGAGAGAGTGGGTTAGGGTTAGTTAGGGTTAATTAAGTTGACTTAGGGCTAATTAGGTTCAATTAGGGCTAATTAGGTTGACTTAGGGCTAATTGCGTTGACTTAGGGCAAACTTGTAAATAAACGCTAACGGAAGACTAACGTCGTCAACAAAAGGGTATCTGGTGAATTTTTTTAAAGGTCAGGGGTATTTGGTGAATTTTGAAAAAAGTGGGGGGTATTTGGTGAATAAATTTATTTGTCAGGGGTATTTGGTGAAAAAACCGTATTTTTAATTTAAAATAAGCAATGATTAAAGTTAAGAAGAGAATAGACCATATTAATATAGTGACTAGCTAAATCTATTTTATAACTAGTTTTCATCTATCACATTCTACATTTAGCGACTATTGTTGGGTTATTTTTTGAAATTGTTCGTTGTAGTTCGAGATTCAAAGGAAGGAGAAGAAAATGAATAACTAAGTTTCGCTAATCCGGAGAATATAGGCTTGTATTTGTCTGATTTTATGTTAATTAGACAACTATTATATTCTAATAATTTTTTGGAATAATTGATTTAATCAGTCCCAACTATATGCACCCTGACAAAAACAGTCCCTACCTCAATATATTATTGTTCAGTCCAACTTTTGGGGGTAGTTTACAATAGCGGTCCAGGTTAACTAGTACCGGCTTAAGAGGTTAATTTTTTTTTTTAGTTTTCTACTTTTTTTTTTTGCTGTTTTAACGGGTATTCTACCTTTTCCTTCTCTCTCCTCCCTCCCCTTCCCCCTTCCCCCTCCTCCTCTTCCTTCTCCCCTGCCGACCCCTGCAACCCCATCCCCTGCTAATTTGGTATCGATATTGTTTGTGTTTTTTCGTTCAACTTCCAAATTTACGAAGTTCATTAACACGGTAAATATTTGTTCACATTTTTTCTTGAGATGCTAATTTGTTTTGAGCTTTAATGTAGGTCTACGGTCTACCCCTTTTTGTGAAGAATATGTCATGTTTGATATGCTGTGAATGAATGATCACAAGAGTTTTCCCTGGCTGTTTGGCTACTGCATCAAAGGTCATATACCTCGCTCTCAATACAAATATGTTTCTCTCCTTTCTAGAATTTCTGTAGTCTGGGTGATGGTTGATAATCAGTCTAAATTATTAATTCAGAATATGAAGTTGAGGCTTATGTGGACTAGAGCAGAATCTTCATAGATGTTGACTGATCTAAGGCAGGGTTTGTATCGTTTGTGATTTGAAATTTGTGCTGCCATGAAAACTAGTATTTACAAATTGCGACATGGTTAGCTATAAGTTGTTACTTGCTGAAAATGTGAAATTATAGGAGAAAAGAAACTGTAAAGCTTATTCCTTGCAACTGATATGTTCAAGGGAGTTAATTATGGTATCCACGTACATAATATAAAAATTGCAAGAGTAACCACTTAGTCACTTATTCGCTCAAGTACTTTCAATTTCATCATGCATTGATACTTGCCTAGTATGATTTAATGTCATGAGAGTTTATTGTTCTAATGACTGCTGCTATGATTAAACTTTTTGTTATCCTTATTTAACAGATGTAATCTAATCTTTCTGATGCATTTGCCAATTTACAGGGAGGCAGGGAGGGGGAAGAGGAGGGGTGGCAAAGTGGGGACAGGGGGGGATAGGGATGGGTGGTGGGTGAGTGGTGACAGTTAGGGGAAGTGGGTGAGGGGGGTAGTGGGGTGGAAGGGGAGGGGGTTGGGTGGCAGAGGAGAGGAGGAGGACTGGAGGAGGCGGTGAGAGAAGGAGGGAGGAAAGAGGAGGAAGAAGATAGGAAAAAAAATACCAAAGTTTACCTGCTATAGCAGGTCTCTGACCTGCTGGGACTACCATTGTAAAATACCCCCAAAAGTTGGGACTGAACAATAATAAACTGAAGTAGGGACTGTTTTTGTCAGGGCACCCATAGTTGGGACTGATTAAATCAATTTTTTCAAATTTTTTTACCACTAACAGACCCCGGGATGCTAGATAAGAAATACAGTACAATTTTGCACATAAATAAATATCATTTTCTTCCTTATTTGGTTGATGCTCTAGCGGAGCTAACTTATATTAAATGAATAACAAAATGACACTATAGATATTTCTTATATAGGGGGGCAATTATCATTATATGACGGTATTTTACGAAATTGTCACAAAAAATAGAAGGTGTTTAGGATAATAGCTTTTTCATTTTCTTCTTAAAAGATTAGAAAAATGTCGATATGATATGTGCTATTCACACATCACATTGATTATTGTTACTTCACAAATTCTTGGAAAAGACGGTCTCACGTTAGTCTTAACGTGAGACTTGCCCAAATCCAAGAGATGTGTTTTTCAAAAACAAACCTCGTCTCAAAAATTCTCACGATAATATTTTTGGCGAATTAGTTAAGTATTTTAGCACAATAGTTTAGACCTGGTAATCTATATGTAGACTTACATTATTTTTTAGTTAACATATCCAGTACATTAGTTAGTGTTGTTCTATAATTAGTTAAGATCTATTGAGCATTATTTAGTTTCCAATATAAACGAAGAAATAACTTTTTCATAAATCTAAAATGTCAAATACAAAATACAACCTGAAAAAAGAACTTAAAACAACCTAGCATTTGGAGTTTTTGTACCAATTTCAGTTTAGTTCTTGGAATTTGTTTTTTAGTCTTCTTAAAACTACTTTTCTTACTTACACTTCTTCCCTTTAATTTGTTTTTGCACGATCGGAGTCTAAAATAACCAATGTAGTTGTACTTGATGAGCATTGTTCTTCTATAATTGGTTTTGTAGTTAAGACTTTGGTTATACTTGCAGCAATAGTCTTGTAGACTTCTTGCAGTACCTTTCTTGCATCTTCATTATCTTGACTTATTGTAGAACTTTCTTTCGGTTTCATATCACGCATGGGGTTATGTTGTTTATAACTGCTCCAAATATTTCTCTATCCATTTCTCTTTTCCACACTTCGCTCTTTGCAAATCTAGTCCACCTTTTGCACATGTACCTATGCGGTATTGTTGTGATTGAATGCATGTGCATGATTCTCAAGGCATGAAAACATAACAATCCTGACAGCATAACTTTAACATTATGTTATTTAACTATTAAAATTAAATTATTAACTAATAACATTTAGGTATTAGTTCTGTTTTCCATTTTAAAAGTTAAACTTTCAAATGCAAAAGTTCAATTTGCGGTACCAAAAGTGATTTGACCCGTTTCTTCAAAGTTTTTGCAAGTGCAAGTTATCGTCTGATCATGGACAGTATATATGACCTTCTGTGATGGATCTGTGTCAAACTCTTCTTTCACTCCAAACATGATAGACATCTTGTCAGGTGAAGCAATAACAAAGTAAGTGTTTGTGGACATTGTCATTGCAAACTCGTGCTCAAATATTTTACTTACATTTAAATTAAACAACGAATTCAAGTTGTAGACAGAGAATGAAGGAGGAAAATAATGCAGGTTTTAGGGCATCTCGATGGATTAGAGAAGAAAGAGAGAATGATGTATGCATGATACTGAAATTAGGGCCAATAAAATGCGTTATAATATGGTATTATGATATAACTAATACACTTCAGCGCTTAACTAATATACTTGAACGTTTAACTAATATATTTCAGCGCTTAACTAATTCATCCAAAAGTAATTTAAGGCTAGCATAACTAAGAGGTCCAAGCGCTTAACTAATTTCGTTGCTAGTTTGATGCACGCGCGTGATGTTAGCATGACATCAGCTGGTCTCACGTTAACACTAACGTGAGACCGTCTCTTCAAAAACAGACTCTTGTTACTTTTTCCTCCTAGCACCACCTCACCGAAAAAGAAGCAGTTGATCATGTTACGACTCCATTTGGTATGGTGTAAAATGTTTTTCATAAAAATGATTTTTCCTTTTCCTTTCATTTTCCGTTGTCTGGTTTGGTAAAGGTTGTAAATCAAATTTTCCATCAACGGAGAAAGATCTCCTATATAGGTAAAAAATCATTTTCCTTTATAAAAGGAAGGAAAAACATTCCTCCTCCTTAGCAACCTTTTACTCTCCTCTCATGCATCCTCTCCCTTCCCCTTCACCTTCCTTATGTAACACTTTAACTGAGACCTCTTCCATTAGCATACGAGGTTTGATTTTCTTTCTCAAATCATAATTTTATTAAGTAAAGTCTTGTGCTTTTGTTGTTCCTTTTAATTAATTTTAATCCTTTACTTTCTTATTATCAAAGCTTATGATTTCTCTGTTAAGAGTGCAAATTTTCAACTCAAATATCATAATTTCAAGATACGACTTAGAAATATCTGATTTTGGAATTGCATTACAGTTATTAGATTTCAATTGTCATGCCATATAATTTGATATTGCAAATCTGTTAATGATCTCATTTATTGATCAAATCAAATAAATAATTCGTTTAGGGTTTGTGATTGTAGCCATGATATTCCTTGGATTTGGTTGCTTATGCCAATATATATTTTGACGATCATATGTGCGTTGTGCATTGATTTTTAACGCATACTTTTGGATTTTTCTATGCAAATTTTACTCAAATATCATAATTTCAAGATACGACTTAGATATATTTGATTTTGGAATTTGCATTATATTTATTAGATTTCAATTGTCATGCCATATAATTTGATATTGCAAATCCGTTAATGATCTCATTTATTGATCAAATCAAAGATATTATTCGTTTAGGGTTTGTGATTGTAGCCATGATATTACTTGGACTTGGTTGCTTATGCCAATCTATATTTTGAAGATCATCTGTGCGGTGTGCATTGATTTTTAACGCGTACTTTTGGATTTTTCTATGCAAATTTTGGGAGACTCTCGAAATTTATCAGTGCATTATGATAAATAAATTAATTATTTTGTGGTGTTATGTGTCAAACTTTGCTTTTTAATTAGACTTCCCATAATCTTATTGTGAAATTTTGTGGTGTAGAGGATTTGACATAGCAACGTGAGGTAAATATAGAGTCCGATTATTGTATACATAGCAACTCGAGGTTACATTCATGAAGAGTCCGATTATTTAGTACACTTGAACCTTAGCTCTCATTGCACCCTGGGTGGGGTTATTTGCTGGGATAGTGTTTCCTTTGAGTTGGTAATTTCTCATCACTACATTAGTAATACATACTCTCCATCGATGATTAATGGGCTCTTGTTTCTATGGTGCTCCTTGTTTCGTGAAGAAACAACATTTTGGGTCATAGTTGAGACTGGGGAGAAATTGCAAAACCCAGGTTTAAGGGCACCCTGCTCTATTAACTGTTGCAAATTGTAGCCCATGGAAGAAAACTGCATACTTCCGAATGATCTGTTACAGCACATACTATCAAGGTTCCCAGTCCGAGACTTGTTGCGCTGGAGATGTGTAAGTAAAGATTGGCGTGCCCTCATCGATAGCCCTAGCTTCATCAGGAAGCACTACCAAGTTCAAACTTCCATTTGCAAAGTCGATGGTAACATGCCCCACTTTGTCTATGAAGTGGGTAAGAAGTTGGGTCATGTAGAATCATTCTACCTTCTCCCTATACACCAAGGAGATATCAGTATTTTGCTATTTGCGATGGGTTTGTCAATGGTGTCATTTTGCTTAGTTTGAAGGACAACGACCTAGATAGGAAACAGGATTGTTTGGGCTTGTGGAATCCTGCCACTAGAGAATTCAAGTCTCTCGCATATCCAAATGTGCCAGGGTCATTGTTAGAAATTGTTTTGGAGTTGTGGGATTTGGGTTTGATGTGCTATCTAGTGATTTCAAAATATTGGGAGCATATAAAATATATAACCCCGAGCATGTTACTTACTATGAAGTGTACTCACTGAGAACCAGTGCTTGGAAGCCGCTCAGAGCACCGCCGATTGGTGGAATAACACTACCCGCTAATGATGGTACTTAAATGGTGTGTTTTATTGGTATGATGCACTAGAATATAAAAGCCGGAGACTTGTATCCTTTAATTTTAGTTCTGAGATTTTTGAAGTCTCTAATATTCCCAAGGATGCTAAGTCTCGGATTTTCTACGCCTTCCAAATCATGATTGCCCTCTATAAGGAGAGTATTGCACTATTTTTGAGCCATGAGGTCCAGGAAAAGGCTGCAATTTATAATATTGATGTTTGGGTTGTCACCGTATTTGATGATTGTGGTGTCCCACTATCATGGCAGCGTTTGTTCAATGTGGGACCAACTCCTACCAACTTTCGCCTAGATGTTCTTACAACACGAATGGATGGTGATCTTCTACTCGTTTATGTGTATGTAGGTAAAGACAACAGTCACAACACCCGTCAAGTTGAACCGAATCGTGAAGAGTACCTTTATAATCCCTCAACAACTGAGTTCAAGTATTTTGGTAGAGATAGCTTTGCTACTTATTACAGATATGCAGAGAGTTTGTTTCCTTTGTCTAGGAGACTCATTCAGTCCTAAGAGTGCTGCAATATTTTCACTTTTTTTGTTTCAGATCTTATTTTAATTAAAAAAAACACAGAAAAACAATATCATGCTTCTGGTATTTTTCGCTGACTATTTAAAGTTGTGATTTGTCTAATATTTATCCTAACTTGTTACAAGACATGTTTGCTCCGATGCTGTTGTTCTTGGTCCTTGTTTTTCTGTTTTTGTTTTCACTTTTGGTCCGAGTACATGTCATTCCCATTCTTGTTCTCAGACTCTCTCGTTATTATAATTATCTAGAATTGGTTCGTGTTTGATGATTATTATAATGACTAATTAATAATAATGGGTAATTATTCTTAATATCATTATTATTATTATTATAAATGTCATTGTTATCAATATTTCAAGCTATTTTGTTATTAAGAAAATATAGAAATTTAAAAGTCAACTGTTAAGAACATAAGAGTGGCGCAAAAATAAGAAATATATAAAAATATGATAGCTCATATTCATAACAATGAAACCATTAAGTTCGGATTACAATTAAAAATAAGCTAAACGTGAGATACAATTTTTCATCATGTCATACCAATTTTGGATAATTATAATTACGTACCATGCCGTTCCCATTTCTATTCCCATAATCTCCTATTGTCAAGTAAGTATCAACAATAATAATAACAAAAATAATAAATTTTTTGATATAAGCATGATCTTGCTTAGGCCAGTTTACTTTAAGTGACCTTTCTAACCTTAGAGGATCATGGCTCTACTGATAAAACAATATTCGTTGCTTCTATTATTCAATCAATGGGTTGTATAAGGCTGGGATCAACGTATTAATGTTATCGTTACTAATTATGTCAACACTTTGCTTATTGGCCTCCCACTTTGCATCATTGCATGGGAAAAAGGAGCATGTAAATAGTATAACGTATAAGACTATATTAATTGACCAATATCTTGTGTTCTTTAATGTAACCGCCCTTATTTATTGTCTATGAATAATTTACTTTTTTATATGTTTATTAATAAGACTAAGAGATAACTAGATAAATAATAACAAGAAGAAAAAAACTAATTAGTGAAGTCTTAAATGTATATTATTCCATAGTACGATCTTAATTACATCAATGACTTAAGCTCCCATATGCCAATCTTCATACAACAACAACAACAACAACAAAGCCTTAGTCTCAATATGATTTCGGGTTAGCTAACATGAATCGTCATAGAAAATCGTCACCGTGACCAACGAAACAAGAAAAGAGCGAAAAGTTAAAAAAGATAAACAATGAAGAGGGGAAAAGTGAAATTATTTAAGTAAAACAAGAGGAAAAAAATTAAATAAAAATAATATAAGGGGTGAGAAAAAAGAAGAAAAGTTAAAAAAAGAAAAATGTAAGGATATATAAAGAAAATAAATACATTTGAAATATAGCATCTAGAAGAAATCTAAGTAAAACGGAGAGAGAAAAAACAACTTTGTAGGGAAAACAAATGAAAAGGTTAGAGAAAACCTTAAGAAAGAAAATTAGGTAAAGAATGTTCAATGCAAAAGAATTGCAATACATAAGATGTAAACTAATTATAAGGGGTCAAAAGGGTAGATATAAAAAATTAAGTCAAGTCATCAACATATATTCTCCACCACCTGCTTCTCAACCATATGCAATGATAGTTTTCAGTCGCCAATGGTCTTTGTGCCATCAATACCTGCAGCAAGGGCCCACTAGGGTCATTTGTTCTACATGGAGCTTGGCCGGCGCATGCCAATGGTACGAGCATGAAGCAGTCACCAACCAACCCTTTAGTTAGTCTGCTATATGGGTCAATCCTGACCTCTCCTAAAGTCATATTGTTTTTCTTACTTTTGCATACACATAATTATCAATTGATCTGGATGTTTGATAAATGATTATTATAGGATATGAGAGGAGATCTTGGCTATTACTAGCCTAGGTGCTTCCATAACAATATGAGATTATGGGACACGATTGGGAACGACATGGTACACGTTCAAGATTATCTGCTATGGAGCTTTTCAGATACTCTTTGACTTTGTTTAAACAGATGTACCAACCAATATACACAGCTCTAGCTCAAGGCGGTAACATAAATTTACTTCTAGTTTTTCTTATCGATGATAAAATGTTTTTGGTGTGTAGTGACATTCCCTTCAAATAACAAAGATATGACTCTATTCTTAGTACCTACGCTTACACTATACTATAGAGCAATGGTCACCAAACTCAAGATAAAACCCATAATCCACTACAAGTTATATAATGGCAGAAATAACTTTTTGGAGATGATGCTTTGTGCCACTGTAGATCTAAAGATATTTTAAAATTGCCCTAGTAATACAAGGGCGAGTGGCGACTTTGTCATACCTCAGGAACCAAAGCACTATATGAATTATGTTGGAAAACTTATCAGCCTCTTTTTTGAATAACAATTATCATATATAATTTTGAAATTATTGTAAGATAACATGTTTAGGGAAAAAATATGTATTATATATTAAATATTGTACATTATATATTATATATCATATATTGTATATTGTATACTTTATCTCATATATTGTATATATATTGTATATATATTGTATATTATATTTCATATATTATATATTATGTATTATATATTATGTATTATGTATTATGTATTATGTAATATGTAATATGTATCATGTATTATATATTATATATTATATATTGTATATTATATATTATATATTATTGTATATTATATATTATATATTATTGTATATTATATATTATATAAAACATATCATATACATATATTATACATTATATATTATATATTATATATTATATATCATATATCATACATTATATATTATGCATTATATATTATATATTATATATATAATACATAATATATTATGTATATAATGTATAATGTATAATGTAGAATGTATAATATCTAATATATAATGTATAGTATATGTATATGATAATGAATACATAATATATAATATATGATATATGATATATAATATACAATATATGTACAATATATTCCCTCTTATTTTTATCTTTCTCACCTGGAACCTTGACATTATTCATACTTAGAGAGAATCTTCTCAAAGTTTTTCAATTTATAAGAAAAAATATAGTCATGTGGGGTCTTGTTTGATTTGTCTCAATTAGTAATTTATTAATATTCAATCGTTATAATTTTTTACAAATATATAATGAAATATATTTAAATTCAAAGATGTGCACTGGGAGGCGCGCACAGGAAAGTGAGAAGGATAAAAAAACAGAGAGAGTATAATACATAATATATTCCCTGTAAACATGCATTCTACATTAATTTCAAAAAAAAATTTATGACTTTGTTTAAACAGATGTACCAGCCAATGTACACGGCTCTAGCACTAGGTGGTAACATAAATTTACTTGTCTCCAATTTTGTTTTGGGTACTACTATTAATTTTCTTATTTAGCCTAGTTTCCCCTTATTGGTGATAAAATATTTTTTTGGTGTATAGTGGTAATCCCTTCAAATAACAAAGATATGACTCTATTCTCAGTACCTACGCTTGCACTAACTATCGAGCAATGGTCACTAGACTCCAGATAAAAACCCATAATTCACGGTAAGGTATTTAATGGCAGAAATTACTTTATGGAGATGAGGCTTTGTGCCACTGCAGATCTAAAGAAAATTTAAATTTCCCTCGTAATACAAAGCACTGTTTTACTTATTGTTATATGACTTCTGTTGGAGAATTTATCAGCCTTTTTTTTAGTAACAATTATCATATATAATTTTGAAATTATTGTAAGATCACATGTTTATGGGAAATAAATTATGTATTATATATTGTATTATATATATATGTAATATACAATATATATAATATACAATATATACTACATAGTATATTTCCTATAAACACGCATCCTACAATTTTAAGAAAAATTATATATGATAATTGTTACTCAAACAAGAGGCCGATAAGTTATCCAACATAAGTCATATAACAATAAGCAAAACAGTGCTTTGGTTCCCCTATCAATTTTAAAATTTATTTAGATCTGCGGTGGCACACAACCTCATCTCTAGAAAGTAATTTCTGCCATTAAATACCTTGCAGTGAATTATGGGTTTTATCTTGAGTCTGGTGAATATTCCTCGATAGTATAGTGTAAGCGTGAGTGCTGGAAGAGTCATATCTTTGTTATTTGAAGGGATTACCACTACACACCAAAAATATTCTATCATCAATAGGAAAAATTAGGCTAAATAAGAAAATTAGTAGTAATACCCAAAACAAATTAAAATTGGAGAGAAGTAAAATTATGTTACCACCTTGTGCTAGAGTTGTGTAGGTTGGTTGGTACATCTGTTTAAACAAAGTAAAGAGTATTTGAAATACTCCCTAACCGATAATCTTGAACACGTACCATGTCGTTCCCATTCATGTTCCCATGATCTCTTGTTGTCATGTAACTAGCTTGGCTAGTAATAGTCAAGATCTCCTCTCATATCCTACAATAACTATTTCTTGAACATCTAGAATTGATAATTATTAGTGTGCCCAAAAGTGAGAAAAACAATATGACTATAGGAAAGGTCGGGGACTGACCGAGCTGGGTGGTGAATGCTTCATGCTCATACCATTGGCATGCGTCGGCCAAGCTCCGTGGAGAATAAATGACCCTGGTGGACCCTTGCTGCAGGTATTGTTGGCACAGAGAGCCAATGCCCACTGAAAACTTACCACTACATATGGTTGAGAAGCAGGTGGTGGAGAAGGAGGTGGCCTGGGGGATTACTTTATATGACTGAGCTGAACACAGTCACAAGAAAAGTAGCAAATAGGGTTGTTAATAAGCTTGTCATTTCCATTTCCGAAGAAGAAAATAGAGATTCAATAAGGGAGATATTACTTCTGATGAGTTATGAAGATCTGAAGCAATAATTGCTTTTTGTAAAGAAGTTTAGGTTTGATTTTTCGTGTTGTCTTTCTCATTCATCTGGTAAGTGTTTATATTACTAGAGATTGAGTTAATCAAGGACTTTTAATTAAGTAAACAAATCAAACTGATCTTTTGGAGTGAGAAAATATGAGAAGAGGAGAGAGAAAGAAGAGATGGAAGATAAAATCTTTGGGAGGAGAGATAAAGTCATGGAGGTGGGAGGAGAGAGAAAGCTTGGAGCTTTAAATAGTCATCGATGGAGGATGGTGGGAGGGGAAAGAGAAAAAACTAACGGTGTTAGAGCTCCCTTAGCAGTAAGAGTATTTTGAGCAAAAAGTCAAAGTTTAGGGGTATTTCTAAGGAATTCCCCAAATGTATGGGGAATTTCTCTTTGGGAGGGGAGAGAAAGACATGGAGGTGTGAGGAGAGAGAAAGTTTGGAGCTTTAGATAGTCAATAATGGAGGATGGCGGGAGGGGAGAGAGAAAATTGAGGAGAAAGAGAGAAAAACCTAATGACGTTAGGGACTCCGTTTGCAGTAAGGGTATTTTGAGCACAAAGTCAAAGTTCAGGGGAATCTAAGGAATTCTCCAAATGTGAGGAGAATTTTTCTTTGGGAGGGGAGAGAAAGACATGGAGGTGGGAGGAGAGAGAAAGATTGGAGCTTTAGATAGTCGTCAATGGAGGATGTTGGGAGGGGAGAAAGAAAATTGAGGAGAAAGAGAGAAAAGCCTAACAACTTTAGGGTCTCCTTCAGTAGTAAGGGTGTTTTGGGCACAAAGTTAAAATTCAGGGGTAATTGAGGAATTTCCCAAATGTAAAGGCAATTTGAAAATTACGTCAAACCTCAGGGACACCTGAGGAAATTTTCCTTTTTTTATTAATTAGTTACCCCTGTGTGTTTTCACAGTCTCCTTTTGACTGTTAATATTTTCAATTGTGTCTAGTAAAAATTATAATAAGTTGATAATTTAAATGTTCACATGGGAACATATCTAACAACTAACAAGTTCCCAAATAATATGATTTAGTGTTATAAATTAGTGTTAAAATATGTTGAAATTATGTTAAAATAATAATTAGCGTTAGATCTCCTCAACGATTGTGGTTTTTCATATTAGAATTATATTTATTTTATTTTGATATGTATTTGTTAGTTTTGACTTCTATTGTAGATGTCGCATGACTTTGGATCACTGAATTAATTTTTAATTAAAAAAAAGAACTTTAATTGATTTTGAAAAAGCAAAGGAGTAAAGTAGAAAACGAGCATGATATTAGTTCTATAGAAGTGTGCCCACTTATGTGATCCCAATGGTATCACATCCACTTTTTAAACATAACTAGTGTATGACCCGGGCGTTGCCCCAGAGGACTATTGTTTAATTTTTTTTAGGGTTTAACTATTGTTTCTATTGTTTATCGTGTGTTTCCTTTCTGTCGTTTGTAATACCAAGTGCTTGTCAAAACAATAATCATTACTTTGACATTGGTTAACTTAACACAAATTCACAACCAAACTGTCATTGATTAATGTAATCACAACTTTTTTATTTGTCATAATAAGTTTAACTTTTTAATTGCATGACTTGCTCTACCCACCTACCCAACGTTTAACCCAACACTACATGACCAAATTGAATTAAGCACCGTATCCAGTTAGTTCCATGAGTAACTACTTCACACACCAGCATCTGTACAATAAACATAAAAGTGAATTGATGTACTCAAAACTCTTGAGGTATAATATATCTAGAAAATAAATGAAAGAGAAAACATGTGTTCTTATTAAATCTATACCAAAGAAAAAAGAGAAGAAGATGAACATATTACCTTGCAAAGTTGATTGATTAGAGAAATCCTCTGACAAAAAAAACCAAGAGAAAACGAATCAATTAAATAAACAATAGAGAATTGGAAAATAAAGTTCCATCTATCCCAAAAACCAAAAAAATTATGCCAGATTAGCTAATACCTTCTTGAAGAGGAACAACAAAAATTTGGTGATCATACAATTACCATAACTATTAGTTATATATACATATAGAGAGAGGGTAGGTTTCGGTTACGAACTTATGCAATTACTGAATTGATAATTGAACTTTCTGCAATGAGAATATTGACAAGATTTAGGAGTGATTAGCGAATTAAATTATATATACAATCAACGAATTTGTGCTAAGATCAACAGTTTCACCGACCTTTTTTGTGGGCATCGTCGTTTGACCTTTGAACTCCATCTTTTAATCCGTATTATCGAACAACAATTTTAAAGTTCGATTAGTAGCAAGTATAATTTGTACCACTAGCCCATTAATTACGAAGTGGAGTGTAACATTCATGGAGAATTTCGAAAGGGGAGATGGATCAAGGGAATGGCTGCAAGGAAAAAAACAAATAAGAAAATTAAACTTGGCTACAAGTAGGCGTTGACTGCCACATTATTAAATTCTTTACAAACATATTCATTATTTTGTGGAAATATAAATCATTAAAAGGTGTTTCTTTAGAAATTCTTACCTAAGGTCAGGGGTTCGAGCTTGGGCTTGAGCATATATATTTTTTAATAATGATCATCTGACTTATCGCTGGTTAATTGTACACATGACAAAATTCTCGAGGGAGAAGGAGGGTGTCACGTGGCGCATAGACGTTGACAAGCACACCTTTTAATATATTTGTATAGATACTCCCACCATTTTTTTTTTACTTGAAACATTTTGAGTACTTTTCCACTATTTAGTGTTAACTTTGACCACAAATTGTGACTAATATATAATACTCCCTAGTTCCTCCATCCCAAAATGATATAAATACTTGGTTGGACACATATCTTGGAAATAAGTTGTTGTGTAGTTATCAAATATTATTTTATTAAAAGGTAGATGTGATAGGAGTTAATAGGATATTTTTTAGGAAAAATTGATGGGAACAGTCCCAACTATGGGCGGTCTTCCATTTTTGGTCCCAACTAACGTTTATTTCTAAGTGATCCCAACTTCGCCTCATTTTTTTTCATTTTTGGTCCTTCTTTACAGGGAACCGGTTGAGTAAGCCAACCTAAATTTTTTTTTAATGAAAATTGTCAGAGGGGTTTATTTCCCTCCCTCGTTTAACGAAAAAGGAACAGTAACATCTAATCCCCTTCCCTCTATGCAACACACTCTGCTCACCTTCCCCTCTTCAAATTCCCCTCCCCCCCTCTCTCATCTGCCATTGAAGCTGGGAGCGAGAAATTGCGGCTGCGAGTTCGCCATTGTTGAAGTTTTTCTCTCTCTCTCTCACCACTGCTTGTAGCTGGAAAGTAATTGGGGCGGCGTAAGTCGAAGCTTTTGGGTAGGTAATTCAAAATCCTCCCCCTCTCTCTATTGTTTAATTTGTTTTTTTCCTTTAGTTTTTATTTTGATTGGAATTGCTGCTGTGTGTGTGGTTTGTCTTCATGGTAAAAGAATTTGCGAAATTTTTAATTTTTTTTTAAAAGCCTTGATTTTTCTGTAAATTGTTTGGTTCCATTGTTTCTTGTTACTGCTGTTGTGCTACGACATTGCTTAATTAGTTCTTCTATTTTGCATAGGTTGTTGTTATGGATGATTCTGTGACCCCTAAGGTTTTTCCATAGGTAGTTTTAAGAGGCATAAAATAGGCATTTAGAGTATGTTGGTGGTGTGGGTAGGACATTTCAGGTTGACCCAGATGAACAATGTTGGTGGTATTTTGTAGAACTGGTGAAAAAATGTGGGGGGTATAATTCCATTGATGAGATATATTACTTGGTTCCTGGACATAGCTTGGATGAAGGGTTGAGGAGGGTCTATGCTGACAAAGAGGTTCTTGTCATGGCTGAGATTGCAATATAAATAGGTCTGTTGATTTGTTTGTCAAACATGGGATTGATCAGCCTGATGTTATTTTGACATTAGAGGGAGATTGTGGTCCAAAAACAAGTGAGATTTGTGCTAATTTAGGTGGCACTAGTGAGCAGAACACTTTTGTTTTTGGCATTCCTAAACCCAAGGCAGGTGGTGGTCCCCCAAAGAAGTTAATACCTATAAGGAAAGGTCAAAGTGGAAGTCCACCTAAGAGCAGTCCTAGGGTAAGTGGTAAATCCGCTGATGTGTTTATTATACCCCCAGATGAGTTCTACTCAGAAACCCTAGAGTCAACACCCATAAATGCATGCAAACCTGCTGCTCCTCCCCCTTCAAACACATCTTCAACTGCTGCTCCTCCTCCTTCATACACATCTTCACTGCAGCTATTCCTCCTTTTTCAGCTGTTGGTCCTCCCCCTTCAACACTTGCTGCTCCTCCCCCTTCAAACACAACAACAGCTCATGTTCCTCCCCCTTCAACACATCCTACTCCTCCCCCTTTAAACACAACACCACCTCCTGTTCCTCCCCCCTTCAACACCTGCTGTTCACCCACCTCCAGAAGCAACTCTTCTTCCCCCTTCAAAAACAAAACTAGGCAAATCAAACAAAGAACAACCTGGGAGCAGCTGCACAACAAATCCCTCAGATTACTTTGACTATGATGATATATCAGAGAGTCCAATACCCTATGACCAGTTATTTGAAGATGAAGATGCTTAAGAGGAGTCTGATGTAGTGTATGAGCCTGTATCCGATGAATCGGACATACATTTGAGTGACTTAGATCTAGTAGAAGAGGGTGTAGAAACAGATGAAGAGGAGGATCCACATGAGCAGTTCTTACATCAGTTTGCTGCTGAGGTTGATGAGAGTAGTGATGATGAATTAAGAACAGCAATGGGGAGAGTTAAGGGTTGTACAAGCAAGTTATTTGAACTTGCACAAGAGTTGCAAAATGAGGCAGCATTAGGTAGATTAGGTACTTCCACTACAGGGGCCACATCAGGGGGGAATACATTAGATGCTGAGGTACATAGTACTGATGGTGCTGTGAGTGAATATGAAACAAATGATGGTGAAGAACTAACACCAGGGGAGAGTGATGAGGAAGAGGAGAGTGTGATAAAGAGGAGACAAAGGAGAGTGACTGTTAGTGAGAATACTGATTTCACAAACTTTGAGTGGAAGGTGGGATTAAGGTTTCCCAATAAAGAAGATTTTAGGAGGGCTGTATGCAAGTTTGCTGTTGTTTAGGGAAAAAACCTCACCTTTGTGACAAGTAACAAAAATAGGCAACAAAGATTGGCAGTGAAGTGCATGACTGGATGCCAATTTAGGTTGTATGAGTCATGGGACTCAAGAAGAGCCTGTTTTGTGCTTAAATATGTAGATCAGGGTCATATTTGTACAAGAAATATGGAAAGAAACAGGCAACTGAAATCATCTTGGATGGCTGCTCAGTTCCTTGACATTTTCAAGGCAAGGCCACACTGGCCTGCAAAGGAAATAGTAGAGACAGTTAGGAGGACTTTTAGGGTAGTCATAAAGAAGGCGCTTGCATACAAGGTCAAATACCATGCACACAAGATGCTACATGGGTCCATGAAGGACCACTACAACAAGGTAGGAAGCTACATTGCAGCACTCAAGAATTGCAGCACTCAAGAATGCCAGCCCTGACACAATAATACACCTGATGAACAACCCAATCCAAAGGGGTCCTGTTCCTGTATTCCAGAGGATTTTTATTTGCTTTGATGAAATTAGGAAGGGTTGGATTGAAGGCTGCAGGGAAGTCTTGTGCATAGATGCATGTTTTTTAAAGACTTTCCTAGGGGGGCAATTGATGGCAGCTGTTGGAAGAGATGGAAATAACCAGATGTATCCAGTGGCTTGGGCTGTAGTAGAAGGAGAAAACAATAACTCTTGGGACTGGTTTTTCACACACTTGCAGTCAAGCTTGAACTTGCGAGAAGGCAATCAGTTGGCCATTATCTCTGATGAGCATCAGGTCAGTTATTAGTCAGTTCCTAATATTGTGTTCCTTTTGGTGTTTATGTCTTCTATACTTTTGGTGCTTATGAATTGTAATTGGTTGATTCAAATACAATCCATTTTGTCATCTGTTGCAAGAATTTTACCCCAATCTGAGCACAGGCATTGTGCTAGACACATCTTTGGCCACTGGCATAAGGGGCTCAAAGGTGATGAGATGAAGAATCTTTTTTGGAGAGCTGCAAAAGCATACAATATGGCTGAGTATAATGAAGCTTTAGCTAATATGGGAGCTCTGAACACAGAGGCAGTTGATGGATTCAAGGGTTACAACCCCAAAGTCTTTTGCAGGGCATTCATGAAGACAGACACAAAGGTTGATGTTATTGTAAACAACCTTGCAGAGACTTTTAATGGATATATTATCCATTACAGAACCAAGCACTTGATACACATGCTCGAGGACATAAGGACAGCCTTGATGCAAAGGCTTGTTGTGAAAAGGACTGAGATGGAGAAAAGCACAGCTACTATATGTCCTAGGGTGCAAGCTAAATTGGAGAAGAACAAGGAGTATGCTGTAGAATGCTTCCCTATACCATCATCTGCCACTGTCTTCCAAGTTACTCACAACATGGACACACTTCTAGTTGACTTGGAAGCAAGAAGCTGCACTTGTAGAAGATGGGATATCACTGGGATACCCTGTTGTCATGCAGTGGCATGCATCTTTTTCTACCACCACAATGTTGAAGATTATGTGGCAGATTGGTATAAAAGAGATGTGTATCTCAAATTATACCAGAACTCTATTCCTCCCTGTGTGGGGGAGAGACACTGGCCCAAGGTAGACTACCCTCTTTTACCACCACCAATCAAGATAGGCCCAGGCAGGCCAAGAAGAAACAGGAGAAAAGATCCTGAAGAGAATCCCAAGAAGCCAGGCAGGCTTACAAAAGTGGGAGTGGAGATGCATTGCAACATCTGCAAATCAGTCAACCATAACAAGAGAAGATGCCCAGATAAAGGGACTGTTGAGGCCCAGGCCCAGCCCAGCCCAAAAGACAGAGACCTGCCCAAGCTTCAGTTACAACAAGTGGCCCTACACCAAGTGAAGCAAATGCTTCCCAACCAAGTCACATGTCTGCAACTGCACAACCATCCAGGACTGGAAGAAATGGCAGAGCAATCAGGGGTGGGAGGGGATCCAGAGGTGGCAGAGGTGGTACTGCTAGAGGAAGAGGTGGTAGGGGAAGAGGTAGAGGAAGGGTAAATGTAAGTTGCTTTTGCTTCCTTTAAGCTCTTAATTTGATCTGGTTGCTCAGTTTAATCTAACTAGTTTTTTTATCCTTTTGCACAGGTCCCTCAAGGTGTTAGTGTCTTTGTCACACCTGATGGAGCTACATTTCTCAATGTAAGTTCCTCAACTTTGTTTTTTAGGCCTCTCTTATGAAATCAAGATCTAACACGTACTCATTGTGCAGGGGAACTTGCAAAATACAAATTATGTGCCTGATTTCAGCAGTCAAGCATCCACATCCAAGAACAATGCAGCCAACAACATCTCTTAGTTTATTGCCAGAACCTATGCATTGCCTTTTATGGCTATCAACATTTTATTTTGGGTTTTTTTTTGTCAAGTTCTGCTAGTTGTTAAGTTGTAACAGATGAGCTTTTTTTTTGTCAACTACTGCTAGCTAGCTAGCTGTTAAGTTGTAACGGAATTCTATGGTTTTTGTTACAATGAAACAATGAAGTTAACTGTCATTTTATTGCGTTGTTCAAACTTGTGTACTCTTGATCTCAAAAACTGCAATATATGGCAATTGACACAAAATTAAAGCACAAAATGTTTCGTCATATTAATTAACTTGGGTCCTTTTTTAAGCCCATCAACTTACAACAACTAACACAGTTCTTTAAACCATAACAAAATCCTACCACAATTAGACCCACCCTAAAGCCCTAACAACCAGTAAACCTTACTTAACTCAAATCCTAATACATGCTAAAGAGAACAACAATGAAGAGTAACCAAGATAGTCCTAAGGCCAGTAATGCATAGCTTTCTCCCTTTGAATACTTAACCACTTCAACACACCCTTGCATCATTTTTTCCCTCATTCCATGCATTTCTTCCTCCATTTTCTGTTTCTTGAGCACAATTGTCTTTAGTTTCTCCTCTAGTTGCTCAATCGCAGTTCAAGCTCAGAAAAGGTTGTCATTTGCTCCAGGAGCTTCGCTTGCATATGTTTGCATCCCAAACAAGTAGGTTCCTCCAAATCGCTTTTCCACATGAAAAAATTCACACTTTGTAGGATCCTGGAATCAGAAAAAAATAACAGAATTACAAATTTGCAGTGACTAATTAAAAAAGACTCTATTTTTAACAAGAAACTCACAGGCCATTTTGAGCACCCATAGAATTGCTTCCCCACATGTTCACCTCTTCTAACAGTTCTAGCCTTTGCAGGAAGGTAACAATGGCATACTATGGAAGTAGATGTTGAAGCAGATCTTGAATTCACTGAGCCACTTCCGAAGGAATAATGTGATGCCATGGCTGGGTGAAGGAAAGGGAAACAGAGAGAATTAGGGTGAAAGGTGAGGAAGAAAGAGAGAGAGAGAGAATTTGGGTCAACTGACCTTCACTTAGGTCAAAGGGGGGGTTTTGTAAATAAACGCAACACGTGCTTTAACGGTAACAAGCACGTGAGAGGCTTCACCTGCTGCAACAGGTCAATTACCTGCAAGGACCAAAAATAGAAAAAATGAGGCGAAGTTGGGATCACTCAGAAATAAACGTTAGTTGGGACCAAAAATGGAAGACCGCCCATAGTTGGGACTGTTCCCATCAATTTTTCCTTTTTTTTGATTAAAGAAGAGAAAAAGTTGAGTATTTTTATAGGAAAAGATAAAGTAGGGAAACCATGTACTTTTTTACTTTTGTGATAAAGTGGTGTTAGAAAACTAATATAATAAAAGTGAGACCATGCTAAAAATGGAAGTGTTCAAATTAATCTAGAACAAATGACAAAAGAAAGTGTTCAAACTAGTATGGGACAAAGAGAGTACAAAATTTTAGCATGCGATATGTTGTCGGCTTCATTTCAATATATACTAGTCTTCTTTGCACGCGATGCGTGCGAGGATTATTTTGGCGGTTATCATTAAATTTCATTTAAGTGTAATTTTGAAGAATGTAATCTATAATCATCATTAGTTCTAATTGAATATCGTTTGGTGTAAATACAAAATATAAAAATTACTTGATGAAGAAGTTGTTTTCTTGGTATTTTTATTACTTGTTAATGGATGTTGGTATTGTTATTGCATTTCAAAGTTTATGTAAAATTAAAATTTTTGTCTTTGATTTTGTAATTGATTTGAAAACTGCTTTAGTTATTTTAATTTGTTCTTCAATCATAAATTTTTTCTTTCACTACACATATTTTTATGAAAGTTTATTTTAGCTATTTTGAACTTCTTTTGATATACATATTTTAAATTAGGAAGAACTATGATTGAGGAAAAATTCAAAATCTTAATAGGTAAGTATTTTTATTGGATGAAGGGTTAAAAAGTCTTTTCAAAGGGGGACACCATAGCTCCCCCCTTGGCTTATATAATAGAGATATTTACAAGATTCAAATTTTTGTAATATTCATAAATAAATTATTAAATATATTAATGGTAAAAGTTGTATATGATAAAATAACGTCAAAACATTGTATGTATAAAAACGGAGCAGTATTTAATAACCATACTAGTTTTTTTGCCCGGACGATGCCTCGGGTCATTTAAAATAAACTAATATGTTATTATTTTTAAATTTTATAATTTATTTTGCTACTTTTCGTATTTTTTGTCCATTAAGAAATTGAAAAATTCACGTCACAACGTGATAAGTAAAAAAAATTGAAAGGATTGAGTTTGAAAACAATACCTTCAAAGGAATTGTGGTAAGAGAATATGACATCAGTATTCTCTTGTAAATTACATAATAAGAGTGTTAGAGATGTATATACTTGTTCAAGTCTTTTTAGTTAAGTATAATTATTATAAGAATTTATCATTTTTTATTTGAAACATTAGACACCAAATTCATAGTGTATTGATGGTTAAGCTCTTACTTTTCATTTCAAAGGTCACGTGTTCGATACCTTGCACTTACACATTTTTTTTAAAGTGAGGAGTTTACATAGACATAAAGCATTTGCATTAGAAAGTTGAGGACAGTGCCACGTGGCACATAGTGTAAGTTTTTTTTACACGGGCGATGCCTCGGGTCAGTTACAATAAACAAATATGTTCTTATTTTTTATTTCATAATTTATTTTGCTACTTTTTGTATTTTTTGTCCATTAAGAAATTGAAAAATTCACGTGACGATGTGATAAGTAAAAAATATTTGAAAGCTTTGAGTTTGAAAACATACCTTAAGAGGAATTGTGGTAAGAGAATATGACATCAATATTCTCTTGTAAGTTACGTAATAAGAGTGTTAAAGATGTACTCGCTCCGTTTTTTTTTAATTGCTACATTTTTCTTAAATGACTGTTTCTTTTTAATTGCTACATTTTCTTTATTTGGGGTACTTGGCCCACCATGAAGTAATACTTTTATATTTATTCTTCTCCTTTTCCACCCAAAAGTACTACTTTTTTACTTTTTCTCATGATTTTATATTAAATGGATCAAAAAGTATACTCCAAGAAGCTTGAAGTGACATTGCATAAATTGTTGTGCATACAACAATGTAGCAATAAAAAAACGGAGGGAGTATATACTTGTTAAGTCTTTTTAGTTAACTACAATTATTACAAGACTTTATCAAATTATTTTTGAAACATTGAACAACAAAGTCATAGTGTATTGATGGTTAAGCTCTTACTTTTCATTTCAAAGGTCACGTGTTCGATACCTTACACTTACACATTTTGAAATTGGAGGAGTTGTATAGATTACTTCCAACATATCACCTCAAACGGCTAACAGGAGTTCATATATTTCTTGTCATCATTTGAAAATAAGTGAATACAAATATACAGACAATACTTCTATGAGTAGCACCGCCTCACCGTGTCACCGAGCATAGAAATCAGAAATGGAGGGAAAAAGAGGCAGCTCATGTTCATTCTTGACGTCATTTTTCCACTATTCACCTCTACAAATAATAATATTAGCTTCTACACCTCCTTTATTATTCCCTGTAGTAGCGCTTTTAAGGCTTTAAATGTGACCTCTTCAAGATCAGCATATGAGGTTTGATTTTCTCTCTCAAATCTTAATTCTATTAGTTAAAGTTATGTACGTGCTTTTTGTTGTTGTTTTAAATCAATTTGAAATACCTTACTTTCTTATGATCAAAGCTTCTGATTTCTCTGTTACAGTGCAATTTTTCGACTCAAATATCATAATTTCAAGATACCTCTTAGAAATACTTTTCTAGTTATTATCAAAGCTTGTTTTTTGAAATTTGCATTATAGTTATTATATCTCAGTTGATATAACATGTAATTTGATATTGCAAATCTGTTAATAATCTCTTTTTAACTGAGTTCCTAAATGTCTCCCTGTATTTTTCTAATAACGCCCTTATGGCGTTATGCATTGATTTTTAGCTTATATGTTTGATTTTTCCACGCAATTTTTGAAGAGTCCAGGGGTGGTTCTTGGCCCATGCAATCACGGCGATGGAATAGGGCCCCCAGAATATAAAGGCCCCAAAATATATTTATTTTTAATTGTTTGAAGAAAAGACAAAAAGAAAAACATTTGGATCAGTAGTACAAGTGTAAGAGAAAGAACAATGAAAACATGAAATTCATCAAAGTTTTGTTGTTTAAACTTTTGAAGATAGTCGCCATTAGCCAACTGCAAATACGAATCTTATACTTCTATCTTCTTTGAACTACAAATGAAGGGCTCAGTTAAAAAAATTGTACAGGGTCCCATTATTTTTGCCCATATTTGCCCCTTGGAGACACTCAAAAATTTTATTAGTGCATTATTACGATAAATAAATTAATTATTTTGGGGTGTCATGCGTGTTAATCTTATTGTGAAATAGTGTACCCATGTCGTAGTGTTGAGTCGACATAGCAACATAAGGTAAATACAGAGTCCGACCAAATTTAACATCTGAACCTCTCAAGACTCATTGTGTACATAGCAACTCGAGGTTACGTTTATGAAAAGTCTGACTATCTATTTATTACACTTGAACCTTAGCTCCCTAGATTCATGGCACCCCTGGGTGGTGATATTTGCTGGGAATAATGGGATACTATCTTCTTTGAGTCGCTATTTTCCCATCACTAAATTAGTAATACATTCCATCCATTGATTTACGGACTTTTGTTTATATGGTGCTCCTTGTTATGTGAAGAAACAATAATTTGTGTCATAGTTGAAGATGGGGAGAATTTGGAAAACTCAGGTTTAACGCACGCGGTATGTTAACTGTTTGCAAATTGTAGCCTATGGAAGAAAACTGCATCCTTCCGGATGATCTGGTACAGGACATACTGTCAAGGCTTCCAGTCCGAAACTTGTTGCGTTCGAGATGTGTGAGTAAAGATTGGCGTTCCCTCATCGATAGCCCTAGTTTCATCATGAAGCATTACCAAGTTCAAACTTCCATTTGCAAAGTGGATGGCAACAATGCCCCACATTGTCGAAGAAGCGGGTAATAATAAGTTGGGTCGTGTAGAATCATTCTACCTTCTCTCTATACACCAAGGGGATGTCTCTACTTTAGATTTGGATGATGATCTAGAACGCGATAGTAATGACATGCTCCCCGATCATTATTCGGCTATGTGCAATGGGTGTCAATGGTGTCATTTTACTTAGTTTACAAGACAACAACACAGATTGGAAACGGGATTGTTTGGGTTTGTGGAATCCTGCCACTAGAGAATTCAAGTCTCTCGCATGTCCAAATGTGCCAGGGCTCATTGTTAGAACTTGTTTTGGAGTTGTGGGATTTGGGTTTGATGTGCTATCTAGTGATTTCAAAATATTGGGGCATATGAAATATATGATCCCGAGCCTGTTACTTACTATGAAGTGTACTCACTGAGAACCAGTGCTTGGAAGCCGCTCAAAGCACCGCCTATTGGTGGACTAACACTACCCACTACTGATGCATACTTAAATGGTGTGTTTTATTGGTATACTGCGCCAGAATATGAAAGCGGCAGACTTGTATCCTTTAATTTTAGTTCTGAGATTTTCAAGGTCTTTGATATTCCCGAAGATGCTAAGTCTCGGGTTCGCTACGCCTTCGAAATCATGATTGCACTCTACAAGGAAAGTATTGCATTGTTCATGAGCCATGAGGTCCAGGAAAAGGCTGCAATATGTAACGTTGATGTTTGGGTTGTGACCGGATTTGATGATTGTGGGATCCCATTGTCATGGCAGCATTTGTTCACTGTGGTACCAACTCCTACCAACTTACGCCTACAAGTTCTTACAACACGAACGGATGGTGATCTTTTGCTCGCTTATGTGCTTGTCAGTGACTACAACAGTTCTCCCCGTGAAGTTGAAATGGAAGGTGAACAGTACTTTTATAATCCCTCAACAGCTGAGTTCAAGTATTTTCGTACAAATGGCCTTGCTTCTTATTATATATATGCAGAGAGCTTGTTTCCTTCATCTAGGAGACTCTTTTAGTCTTGATAGTGTTGGCAATATTTTCACACTTTCTTCTATTCGCATCTTATTTTAATTAACCAAGGACCACTTGTTATGCAAATATAACTAGTTTTTCGCCCCAGTCTATGCTCCGGATAATTATATTTTTTTTATCAATATTTTGCTTTAAAATGTTAATACTAGATATCATTTGGTTTTGGGTTATCACATTATTATATAAGCTTGGAGTCATGTGATAAAATCTTTTATAATGCATTTGCTAATTTTTTTTATTGTATGCGGCTATGCACATTACACGCGTAAAGCATCCTAAGAAAGTGAGCCACGTGGCAATACTGCTTCTGGTATTTGCTCTGACTTGTGATTTGGCTAATATTTCTCCTAACCTGTTAGAGAACATGCTTGCTCGAAATTCGAATGCGGTTGTTCTTGGTATGTGGCTTTTTGTTGTTTTTTGTCCTGAATGTTGGAATATCTTTTTACCAACGCTAGGGGCGGCTGAAAAATAATAGGGGATATATGCAAATGAGTTCGGATCCTCTAGAGTTTTAATAAAATTCTATAAGGTTGAGTTATAGTTGAACCATACATTTCAAAATCAAGGGCTCATATTGGTAGGATGGGTAAATTAGGGGGTGAATTTTGATGAGAAAAAATAGGGGGATTTTGGAAAGATTATATAAGAGCAATTGATTTTTTATTCAATACTCCCTCTGTCCCAAAATATAGTTCCCATTTCCATTTTGGGTGTCCCAAAATATAGTTCCCATTTCCCTATTTAGTTCCACATTTTTCCGTAATTTGTCTAGAAAAACCGTGTCCCATCATTTATTTGTTTCTTGAATTTTGTTTTTTGCTTTGTTTATTCAACCCAAGTGTTACAATTAATGCCCCTTCACCAATTATTCTCCATTTTCTCTCATAAAATCATCATTTCCCATACAACATTTATTTAAATAAACAAAACATCTCTTTATTATCCCTCTTAGTTTCTACTTGCATAAATTACCGTGAAAAAAGGGAAATGGGAACTATATTTTGGGACGGAGGGAGTAGTTGATATTGCTCAAACTCTACCTTGTAGAGTTATTTTAGAACTATAGATGATCCAAACACTATGCGACTATGCAATGTATATAGAATTAGGCTTTTTGTTATAGTTATGGTCCGAAATAGATATAACTTTACGATATTACTTATCAAAACCTTTTTCTTGTCTCATTATTACTATTCTTGAGATTGAAGCCTTGGAAGAAATCATCTGGACTGCCTTTGCACAGGACCCCAATCCAAAGGCCCATTGCAACCATATACCCCAACCCCCAACCTCCTCGTAAACTTCAAGCAAATGCTATAAAGAGATAAACTAGGAATGATGAAGCAGGGAGGCGGGAGCAGCGTCGCAAGGGTGGCTGTGATGCCAGTCGTGGAGGGAGAAATAAACTAGGGAAAAAAGATAGGGTAAAAGTGATGTATAGGGGAGGACAAAACTGATGTACACAGGAGTAAGAATATGATGTACTTCCATTTATCTAATAAGTTCCCCTAAAATGCTATAAAGGTGGAAAAAATGATGTTATTGATCCTATAAATGATCGTATTAGTTTGTAGTAATGATGTTGTATAAGGAAAAATTGAAAAATAAAACCAGCATGACTTTAAATGACATATAAATCGACAATAATGATAAGAACTCAACAAAAATGACAAAGTTCGAGATGATATGGTATATAAAGAGTTGGCAAATATTAATAAAATTAGTGAAAATGACACAATTTTACTGAAAAATGACTTAGAAATGAGTAAAAAATGACACATAAATAAGTAATAATGATATGATATATAAAGAGTTGATGAATATATATGATAATTGTTACTCAAACAAGAGGCCGATAAGTTCTCCAACAGAAGTCATGTAACAATAAGTAAAACAATGCTTTTGGTTCCTGAGGTATGACTAGAGTCGCCGCTCACCCTTGTATTACCAGCACAAATACCTTGCAGTGAATTATGGGTTTTATTGGAGTGTAGTGACCATTGCTCCATAGTATAGTGCAAGCGTTGAAAATTGGAGAGAAAATTAGTAGGCTAAATAAGAAAATTAGTAGGCTAAACAAGAAAATTAGTAGTAGACCCAAAACAAAATTGGAGAGAAGTAAATAAATTTATGTATACCACCTTGTGTCGGAGCTGTGTACATTGACTGGTTCATCTGTTTAAACAATGTCAAAGAGTATTTGAAATACTTCTTAACCGATAATCCTGAACACGTACTATGTCATTTCCATTCGTGTTCCCAGAATCACCTGTTGTCATATAAGTAGCTTGGATAGTAAAAGTCAAGATCTCCTCTCATATCCTACAATAATTATTTATTCATCATCCAAAATTCATGTGAGCACAAAAGTGAGAAAAACAATATGACTTTAGCAGAGGTCAGGATTGACCCTTATAGCAGATTAGGTTGGTTGGTGAATGCTTCATGCTCGTACCATTGGCATGCGCCAGCCAAGCTCCGTGGAGAATAAATGCCCCCAGTAGACCCTTGCTGCATGTATTGATGGCACACAGAGCCATTGGCCACTGAAAACTTACCACTGCATATGGTTGAGAAGCAGGTGGTGGAGGAGGAGGTGGTGGATTACATTGTATAACTGAGCTGAACATAGTCAAAGAAAAGTAGCGAATAAGGTTGTCAATAAGCTTGCCATTTCCATTTCTGAAGGAGAAAATAAAGTTCAACTTTTGGTGAGTTATGAAGATATCAAGCAATGGCTTTTGTAAAAAAGTTTAGGTTTGATTTTTTTTGTGTTGTCATTCTCATTCATCCAGTAAATGTTTATTTTACAAGAGATTGAGTCAATCAAGGACTCTTAATTAAGTAAACAAATCAAACTAATCTTCTGTGAGGTGAATCGGAGAGAGAAAGTTTGGAGCTTTAGATAATCATCAGTGGGGGGTGGTGGGAAGGAAGAGAGAAAAACCTAACGGCGTTAGGACTCCGTTATTAGTAAGGGTATTTTGAGCACAAAGTCAAAGTTTAGGGGTATATAAGGAATTCCCTAAATGTGAGGGAAATTTCTTCATTGGGAGGGGAGAGAAAGACATGAAGGTGGGAGGAGAGTGAAAGCTTAGAGCTTTAGATAGTCATCAAAGGAGGAGGGTGGGAGGGGAGAGAGAAAATTGAGGAGAAAGAGAGAAAACCTAACATCGTTAGAGAATCCGTTAACAGTAAAGGTATTTTGAACACACAAGTCAAAGTTAAGGGGTGTCTAAGGAAATCTCCAATGTGAGGGATAATTTTTTGGAGGGGAGAGAACAACATGGAGGTGGAAGGAGAGAGAAAATTAGAGCTTACATAGTCATCAATGGAGGATGGTTGGGGGGGGAATTGAGGAGAAAGAGAGAGAAACCTAACGTCGTTAGGGACTCCATTAGCAGTAAGACTGTTTTAGGCACAAAGTCAAAATTCAGGGGTTTCTAATGAATTTTCCAAATGTGAGGGAAAATTTGAGAATTACGTCAAACCTCTGAGGAAATTTTCCTTTTTTAATTAATTAGCGCTTTGTTTTTTCACAATCTCCTTTTGACTGTTAATATTTGCAATTATGTCTAGAAACAATTATAATAAGTTGATAGTTTAAATATTTACATTGGAACAAAACTAACAACTAACAAGTTCCCAAATGATGTTGTTTAGTGTTAGAAAATAGTGTTAAAATATGCTGAAAATATGATAAAATAATGTTTACTGTTAGATCTCCTCAATGATCGTAGTTTTGTCATATTAGAATTTTCTTTAGGAAAATTTGTTAGAAACAACCTTTTATACAAGTTTTTGTGAGAAACAACCTTTTAAAAAAAATCTGGCAAAAGAAGACATTAAAAAGAAAATATTTTGTGAGGAATAACCTCGACCCATTTTCCGGCATTGACCAAGCATTTTTCAGCGTTGACTCGTTAAAACCAAATATTTGAAGGACACGTGAACTGCATATTTTATGTTTCAACCCTGTTTTTCTCCATTTTTCGACATTGATCAAGTATTTTCCGATGTTGACTTTATTAGTATATGAAGGGTAATGGAGTTGAAACATAAGAAGTGTGGGTTACGTGCCTTGCCATGTTTGATTTTAGTGAGTCAAAGCAACAAAATACTTGGTCAATGTTCGGAAAATGGTTCAAGGTAGTTCCTCGCAAAAAAATTACTTTTAAGGTCTTATTTTGCCAGATTCTTTTAAAGGTTGTTTCTCGCAAATACTTTTATTTAAAATGTTGTTTCTGACAAATTTTCCTTTTATTTATTTGATTTTGATATGTATTTGTTAGTTTTGACTTCTATTATAAATGTCGTATGACTTTGAATTAATGAATTAATTTTTATTTAAAAAAAAAGATTTTGAAAAGGCAAAGGAGTAAAGTAAAAAAGGAGCATGACATTAGTTGTGTAGAAGTGAGCCCACTTATGTAAGCCCAATGATGTCTTTAGTATCAGTAACCCAATGGTAGTCTAACTATTCTAATGAAGTGACTTCCAAACTTCCAGTGTTGTCTTACTTTCTTTAGTATCACTGTATCAGAAGCCCAATGGTATCCCAGCCGCTCCTATTCTTTTGTTCCTGTTATGGGCCTATGGTAGGTTGTAAGACATCAAATATTTTTACAAGAAAACATTGCTTAGGCTCATTTCCCTCCTTTATACATTTTATTTTAATTGACCTTTCTAACCTAGGAGGATCATAGCTCTACTGACAGAGAGAGTGGTTACAATTTAAATTTAAGTAAAGGTGCACAGACTAAACTAATTGAACTTCATGACTACTAATCTTTGAGTGAATGGAGTGATCCTTACGACTTTACCTTGGAAGCTAACCCAAATTTAAACTGAGACATTGATACTAACTTAGCTAACCTGAGTATCATTTTTCAGACAAAAGTTCAGTGCATTTTTTCACTCAATTAATAGAAAAATTAGATATAAGATTATCATGGATTAAACATTATACAAATATATGAAAATTAGAACTTGAATTTCATGCGTTGCACAAGTATTTTTTTGATATGTTAGATTTATATTGTAAAATTGTTTGGTTAATTGTAGATAGTCGCAATTCATGTGGGAATTTCTATTCACCTAGGGATGATCGGAGGACTAGATAAACAACTGGAAAGTGAAACATCATAAGAATTTCCAGGAAGTAGAAATTTCTATATTTTAATAAAAAAAAAACAATTTGCTATCTTCTTAATTCGAAAAATTTACATTTTTCATATATTTTAGTGTCAGCCAAACAAACCCAGAGATATGTACTAATTGAAAAACGAATGCAATAGCCTAAAAATATCTAGCAATCAAAACAAAACATGTAAAATGAACTTCCAAAAGAGAGAAATTACATTTCTCAACTTGGGATATATCCTGTAGACCTATACAAATACATGTATACGTAACTACTACTCGGGGCGGTTCAATTGTCAAGGAGGCCCGTGCAATAGAGATTATATTAACCAAGAGCCCTTGGGTCCAATGGTATGACTTCCTATCTCCCACATGGGAGACCAAGGTTCAAATCTTGGTGGAAGCAAAATTTCAATATTGTTTGGGGGGGGTTGGGGCTTGTTGGGCCTCTGGGTGAGTGGCCCTGTGCGAGGCAGCTAAGAGGAAATCCATACACGTCTAAACTACGTTGCATCGACTTTGGGAGTGTTACCGCCGCGGTAAAACGCAAGGCTTGTTGAAATTAAAACGTTAACGACTCCTTATTATGAAAACTACATTGCAGCGGAAATAAAATATTTACTTTAAACTACAACTCGGGAATCATCATTGACCCCTTTTTTTCAAACCATTATCTAAGTAGATTATAATAATTCTATAAGTTCAACAAAACATTTAAAAGTTTATAAGCTAAATAATATTCCCCGTATGCCCTCTCTCATGCAGCAACACCATCATACCTAATCTGCTCCCCATTGAATTATTAATGGTTCATCACAGGTCAACAAACAAACACAAACAACAAACAATCAGCTATGCTGAATACGTACATAATCAGTTAAATAATACACTAAGCATAATCAGGATAACAAAAACCATTCTTAGACATGATGCTACAAAAACATTAAATTTCGTTTTTACAATTCATTTTACCACGGGTTCCCGAAAGGGGGCCCAAAAAAAATAGAGATTATATTAGGCCTTTTATTAATAGATTAAAAGTACAAACATGTTTCAATTTTTATTTGATATTATAGAATATATAAATATTCATGTATTTAGGGCTGGTTCAGTTACCAAGCAGGTCATGTACAATGAAGATAATATTAGTCCGTTTCTTAATACACATCAAAAGTACAAATATGTGTCAAATTATAAATTTTCGATTACAAAATAAAAAAGTATTCACACATTAACATCATTAATAAAAAAGTATTCACACATTAACATCATTGATATAAAATCAAAAACACCCTTTGAATAAGATTTCTTTTTAATGTTGGTTTCTATTGACATTAATTTATTTGCATCTATACAATCATTTATGCTTTGTATTAGTTGGCTTATTGAATAGCCATGTGTTACAATCTTATCTTATACTACATATATTAATAGTTAATAAACTCATGGTTTTACCTATACCTTTACAGTAAGCGTTTTACATGGTATATTGTGTAAGTTGGGCTTGTTTAAATCCAATATGACTTATATTCGGCATATGACTTAGTTTGTTATTAGCATAAATAAAAGGTGTCTAACCTCATTTAAGGATTAAAAATTGTGAAAAATATTCTTTTGAAATATTTAAGGAGTATTAAAATTATTATTTGATTACTTAAATTAGGAGTTGTTTAGTGAGCTAAAATCGTAAATTGATGATCATGAGTGATATTTGGACTAGTTTACTATCTGGTTACATATCTATTATAATTCTCCAATAAAGACGGTGCATATATAATATATGAGTCCAACACCAACAATAAAAAATGTTTTGTACAATAAGGCAACATTTATAATATAAAAAATAGTATATGGGGCCCTAAATTTTTGGTCGCCTTATGCGGTTGCATATGTCGCACGTGTTCAGCGCCGCCTTTGACTACTACATATGTAAGTGCTATAGTTTGTCAAACTGATGTAGATCTCCTACTACTACTCGAAACGATCAAAGGTGCCTTCAACCCCAGAGATATGCTTGAGAAATCTTATTGCCCCAAGTTAGAGCTGATCAAAAAAGCCCGGACCAACCCGAATTTTGGGCGGGTTTGGGCAGAATTTTTTGGCCAGTGGTCGGGGCGGGCCCGATTTTTTTGTTTTGTTTTGGGACAGGCTTTGGGCAAGCAAAAAATGACTTTTTTGTCTATTTTTTGGTCCGGCCCGAAAAAGTGGTTTGGGCACAAAATTTCGGTCCGGCCCGACCGATTGGCAAATTTTTTTACGCTTGGCCCGGCCCGGCCCATGATGACCTCTACCCCAAATTCTTTTAAATAAAAAAGGAGAGTGAAATAGACATTCCGGCATGCAGATGCAGCAAGAGTGAAAGTAGCCTCGTCAGTAGGGGTTGGCCGGGCCAAGTGTAAAAAAACTATCTTGTTAGAATAATTTGGCAATCTCCGTTGTGGTTACTTAATGTGTGTTTGGCTAACGATCATAGAGGAAATGTGGGGAAATGTAAGGGGAACAAATGAGAGGAGAGGGAAATTTTCAACTTAGGCATACCGAAAGCAGATTTTGGCTATGGAAGATGAAAGAGTGAATTATTTTCAACTTAGGCATGTACTTGGCCACTTAACTTGTAATTCCTACCTTTGCCCCTGCTCGTCAGCGAGCAATGATGCATTCCTTAGCAAGCTAATCAACCTCAAGTGCCAACAAAAACTTCCTTGACAACCAACATCCTTGTCTGCAGGGAATTCATTATGAGAAACAATAAAAAAAGTGAAAAACTTATGCAATACTAATTACCTCATAACTGAATGTATTGAAGAATCAAAGTACGTAGCAAATGAAATTAAACTAGTTACCTTATCAGGGCTGAAGCTATATAATTTTCGAGGATGCTCGATGTTCATAGTCCCTCCCTTCTTCCAATCCAGTGAACAACCTTTATACAAACTTTTTTTGTTTAACTTGTGGTACTAATATATCTCTAAAATATAATAAATTGAGAATAGTGTATTATGTTTATTATCATTTAATTTCCACATTTCAACCAAAACTCTAGAGTCTATGGGAAATCACAAAGTCGTTTAATGCTGAGAAATTCTCCATGCACCTTGTTATTTTCGGCAAAACCCGCTTGCAACTCAAATCACCTGAAATAAAACAAACAAACAAAAATTTAGTGTATAAAAGCAACACAAAATCAAGTGGATTTAACCAAATTAAAAATCACCCCCATCTGCAATTTTCTACCCTAATTCACATGTATAACAAGATGTTTCCAAATTTGATCATAATTCAGACTTTAATTATATAATCATGGTCTCCTTACTTAAATTTTTTGAATGATTTGGTTGAATTACAATATATCTCCGAAATATTACATTTGGGAAGATGAAATTAAGTTGACATGGAAATTACCCTTCACTTGCATGTGTTTTACAACATATAGGATAATAGGAAAGTTGATACATTATATTTCGCGACTATCTTTAATATTTACATTATTTCTTTATTCTACAATGCAATAATCTCCATGTGATACATTATTTCTTTTTTCTAGGGATTTGAGTATCTATGTATGCATACGAGTCGTGATGGCCACTGGTGCGGGCTGGGGGGCCGGGTGGTGGGCCGTAGCGGGTTGGGCTGAGATTTCACGGCCCGGGACCAGACCGTAAAATTCATGGGTTGGGCGGGCTGGTCCGCTGGCTGAAAAATCTTGGCCCACGCCGGTCTGTTACCGGTTTTCACGGTTCGGGAAGTGGTTCTGGTAGTTCGTGGGTCTAGTGGGTTGGACCGGGCTGGCGGGCCGGCATGAGAATTTTTTAAATTTTTTTTTTCAAAATTATTTAATCATTGAAATTATTCTTATTCATTAGTGTTAAATAAAATCTTTAAAATGAATTAAAATGTATACAATTATTTATATTAATGAATAAAATTATTATTTTTAAATTTGATTAAATTATAATATATGTAATTCGATTAAAATATATACAATTTGATTAAAATATACATAATTTGGTTCAATATTTACTTGGACTGGGCCGGGTTGGACCAGTTTCATGGTCCGGGCTGGGCGGTTTTAGTAGCGGGCTTTAGTGGGCTGGGCTTAAGAAATATGGCCCACGGCCCACCCACCAATTTAACGGTTCGAGTTGGACTGGACCGGGCTTTTTTCGAGCCCGGTCCACGAGGTGGGCTGGGCTAGATTGGCCCGCACTGTCGGCCATCTATAATACGAGGGATTGATTGAATGATTATTTAATTCATTGATTTGTTTGATTCTTGCTATTGAGTTATTTAAGTTAATCTACATTCTACAATTTTAGCCAACGGTGTTGATTATTGTAGCAATACAAAGTTATAGACCGAGAGGTAGGATTTGTATAGGCTCTCTATAGTAGGCTTAGCGATCTATGACCATGTGAGAGCGGCTTAGTGAGCTTCTAGGGAGGTAATGTTCAAGAGAAATTACATACATGGGAGTTCTTCAATCATTCTTGATATCCTGAATTGCATACATGGTGAACCGTTCCCTAGTCTTTCCCTTATTTGATATTTGTGATTTCATTATTTGCTTAATTCAGTAAACCAACCCTTTTCATCTGATTTAGTTATTATAATATTAGAGTTTAGATATAATAGTATAGCTATATCCCTGTGAATTCGATCGTGACTTCTCTGACTACCAGTTAGTGGACTTCAGGTTATTTTTTTAGCCTGTCATAGGGGCGAACAAACTGACATGACATTGACCAGGAAACGTTCGCTATTTCAGGTTCTTTTAATTTTTATTTGAATTTAAAAAAAGAAAAAAAAGAAATATTTTTCCTTTTTTTTCTCCCGTCCTGCTCCCCCACTCCTAGCCCCTGCCCTCCGTTGGCCCCTCCCTCAACTGTTTGTCTCTCTTTCCCCTCCCCCTTAACCCACAAAACCACCCTCCCCAAACTCTCTCTCTCTCTCCCAGCCTCCCACGAATCCTCACCGCGAACGAAACGACCACCCTCCTTTCCCACCCTAAAGTCACCACTGACGCCTCAAGGTTGACTATTTTCGCCTCCGTTTTTCACTAGTGATGATTTTTTCTCTCCTCAAGGATCCTCAGATCGAGCTCGTCAATGTCGGTGACGGATGCTCACTGTGGTCTAACTTGGTGTGATAGCCATTCGAGAGCGTTCTTCCTTGTCCTGGTGGAGAGGATCTGTGGGAGGCAACGATTTTCGATGAGAGAAGAGCGACGAGCGAGCCACTGCGACAATGAATGTGGACGAGCGATTGCTATGGCGATCGAGTTGCTGGAGTTCAATGCCTGCAACTGCTGGTTTGTCGCCATTATTGTAGTAGAGCTACTGCGAGTATGAGAGAGATGGGATAGGAAGTGGAGGCGAGGAGCATTTGCCGGCGTGTTTGTGAAGACGGGCATGCCTTGAAGTGAATAAGAGAAGATAAAGGATGAGATGATGAAGAGAATGAGTTGAACAACCGGCTATGATTGTTAAGGGTACTGGTGGTAACTGGTGAGGGGGGAAAGATTGAAGGGGGTGGTTCAGGTAGGTAGGGGTAGGGCAGGGGGTGGGGCAGGTGAGTGGGGGGGAGGGTGATTTTGTAATTTTTTTAGAATTTTTTTTGTTTTACAGGTAGCAAGTCAAATTGACATACTATAGGAATTTTGTTATAAAGTTTGAAATATTAATTAATAGGAAAAATTGACAACAGAGGTCTCAACTTTGGGTGATAATTTTTAAAAGGTCGAACTATTGATTAACCCGGTGTAGGCCCAACTTTAGGGGTCTTAACTTTTAAGCGGCCTCGATGACTTAAAACTAACGATTTTTTTAAAAATCTCACCTAGTTCCTACATCCCTCCCTCAATTAACCCTTCTGGTGTGACCCAAGTTTTACAAGTGATGACCTATTAAGTCAATTTCAAGTCACTAAGGCCCGCTAAAAGTTAATACCCCCTAAAGTTGGGACCTACACAGGTTAATCAATAGTTCAGACCTTTTAAAAATTATCACCCAAAGTTGAGACCTCTGTTGTCAATTTTTCCTAATTAATAATTGAAAGTTTGTATTATTGTAGTTAAATAATCCTTAAAGAAATCAATGAAAGAAATATAAGGACGTAAGAACTCATGGATTAATGAAAAACATGAAAAACTAGGATTTTGTACTAAGCTAGGAAGAAAACCAAAACTATGAATAAAAATAAAGGGGAGAGTAGGGAGAGATGAGTTATTCCCAGGAAGTGATTACTAATCTAAATAATACCAAGTAACCTAATATGACCAAGAAAGTAAGTTATAAGCTTCGATAAGAAAAGTCAAAATATTCATTAAATAGGCGGATTTATTGATTCGCGTGTACGATAACAGATTCCAGCAGAAACAATCTGAACTTACGAAAGGCATAACTCGTTGACTAAAAATCTGCTCGGGGCGTGCCACCTATCGTTGGGAATCTCTTTAAGTCTAGTTTCTAAATAGGCTGGAATTATTCAATTCTCCTAAATACATCAACAGTTATGGTTAGAAGAGTAGACGTGACTCCTTTTCCATATATTCTTCTAATGATTTTCCGCTTTGTTTTTGCTCAAACTCGTACAAATTATTCTCCAAAGTCCAAAGAATCCTTATTATTATGCAATGTATCTTCCTTCCAAATGTTGCTAATTCTCAAGTTTAGCTTATTATACTCCAAATACGTTCTCGATAATTGAAATTCATCAAAAACACGAAAACATACCAAATAGTAGTAGAAAAGCATAACCTAAGATTATAATGCAATATGAACCTAAATATGAATCTAAATGCTCTAAAATACAACCTAAATGCACCAAAAATTATATATAAATATGACTTATCACAAATTAAGAGCATGTTTTGTTCAATCCAATCTAGTCCAAAACTTTTGGTTTGGTCCCTGCTCAATTCATTATATTACTTGGTGATAATGGATTCCCTGGATTCTTACTTTCCATTTCTTCTCAAATAACAAAATCTATTAGTTTTTATCCAAACACTTGATAAATGTGGCGATTATTTTTATCATTTCTTTCTTTTATTTGATTATATTCTTTTTTCTATTATATGGCTTGAAACAAACAAGAACTAATTATATATGTTTCATATATTTCTAACATATTGTATATCTTATAACAGGGAATATTGAGAAGAAATATAATATTATTTTAAGTTTTTTTGTATGCTCCTTTGTTATAACTTTTTTTTCTAAATAGGTAAGAATTTCATTTTATCACAAAATATAAATGTGTGGACTAGAAATTTGACTATAAAGTTATAAATCTTCATTTTCTTTCAAGAAAAAAGATTTTCTCTAGATTGCTCTTACACACATAGTGTAACACCCCCAAAATCCATACACGTCTAAACTACGTTGCATCGACTTTGGGAGTGTTACCGCCGCGGTAAAACGCAAGGCTTGTTGAAATTAAAACGTTAACGACTCCTTATTATGAAAACTACATTGCAGCGGAAATAAAATATTTACTTTAAACTACAACTCGGGAATCATCATTGACCCCTTTTTTTCAAACCATTATCTAAGTAGATTATAATAATTCTATAAGTTCAACAAAACATTTAAAAGTTTATAAGCTAAATAATATTCCCCGTATGCCCTCTCTCATGCAGCAACACCATCATACCTAATCTGCTCCCCATTGAATTATTAATGGTTCATCACAGGTCAACAAACAAACACAAACAACAAACAATCAGCTATGCTGAATACGTACATAATCAGTTAAATAATACACTAAGCATAATCAGGATAACAAAAACCATTCTTAGACATGATGCTACAAAAACATTAAATTTCGTTTTTACAATTTATTTGGCATCGAACGGGCACCGTCATCTTTCTAGAATCATACGGGCTACTTAATCCTTAATAGACAACTTGGTCTATTAGATGAAATGTAAATACGGTTTTGTTCCGTTCCACACCCATCACCTAAGTATGCATACCCCCAAGATCGTACGGAACCTTCCGCCTACTTGAGTTATCAAAATTTATAAAGACACTACTGTCGTCACAGTAGGCATGCGTAGGAGTGTAGAACAAGTCCCACACTCCCCCCATTGTTCATACTTGTAGGGATTCCAACTACAAGTTTATCGCCAAAAATCCTTCTTAGTGTTATTCATTCATACAACATTATGCAAATAATAATTTAATTTTCCTTCTTAGATACATTGCTCAATTCTTTAGTTTAAGCAACTTATTGTAACATCCTTGCTACAACAATAAATCATAGGATTCCAATCCAATTCTCATTTCATGCTTGTGATACGATAGAATTACGCATACCAATAATAATGCATTTCAACTCACAAGTCATACAACAAGGAAATACATGCAGATTTCCAATTGATTTCATGTTACCAAACAATCTCATCAATCATAACCATACAATTGTTCCCTATCATGATTCTAGGTTCCAATGACATAATTCATAACCTAAACATGATACTAACATACCCAATCGAACTAGTACGCGTACGTACCTTGTAACGGAGAATCTTCGCTGACTAATTAAATGTTTCGCTTATGAAATTGGGACCTAATCGAATAATAAAAGTAATTCAGTTCTAATTCCTTGATATCATGAAAATAAAACCAACTCAACTAACTAGGTAAAACTTAGTGTTTCGAATAAAAAAATATAAACGTTCTTGTTGGTTAAACTTCTTTTTCATAAACTTTATTGAAACTAACATATTTAGGATAATTATATGTTTGCAAATCTGATTTTTGACAACTTATATTATACTTGGTTTATAATACTAAAACTTACACAAATATACATAAGTGTAATAAAATCAGAATTAAGAATTAAAATCATCCTAAGAATTAATAGTATACTCAAGAATCTGATTTCCTTTAACTTTTACTACACTTAATTTACAAAACCAACTTAAACCATTATATACACAAGTACAATAAAATCAGATTTGAGAAATAGAGTTATCATAAGAATTACAACATAATTTATAAATCTGATTATTTTTACTAATTCCATACTTTACTTATAATTACCAACTTAATTAAAGATACATAAAAATAACAAAATCAGATTATATAAATTAATTTAAAGAAGAAAAGAGGGAGAATAACCACCACACACCGACCACCACACGTCCACCACCACACGTCGACCACCACAAGTCGACCACCACACGTCCAACCTGCACGCCGGCAACCGGCGGCGGCGCACCACACCGGCACGACCCTCGCGCACGAACCTCGATCGCCCAAAGCACCTTCTCACCACACACACACGGCTTCGCACCAATTCCGGCACAACCCTCGCGCGAACCTCGACAGCAGCCGCACAACAACCTCGACAGCAGCCGCACAAAGCCTCGTGCACCACTCAACGGAAGAAGAGAAAACGAACGAAGGAGGAGGAGCAGCGTGAGGAGCAGCGTGAGGAGGAAGAGAAAAGAGGAGAGAGAAAAGATCTTGAGAGTGAAGAGAGGAAAAGAAAACGGCTGAGTTAAACAAATAGGTTTTCTAATATTTTTTTTTTCTTCCTTTTCTTATCTATAGTAAGAGAAACCTTAGTTTATTAGAATTTGTTTCGAAAACGAACTCTGATTTATTATTTAACCAAACCGAATATAATTAGGTACGAAAGTAGGTTGTATATTTAATTTATAATTGTATGCTTACCTAAACTATATTACAAAATACTTTCACTTTTACTTTATATTTTTCTTATTTATAAGAACATAACTCCCAAAATACGGAGTATTACACATAGCCCCATCCAAAAGGCTATTACAACCCAGAGACGCCCTTAAACCCTCCCAATTAAATCCCAAGGAAAGGGATAACAATCTTCATATTTATATGATATTGTTAGAGATAATAAATAATTTTTCCTCCAGTCAAGGTGAATAGAGAATAGTCATAATCATCAATTAGCAGTTGGGGAAGGCCCATTGTTTGAGGATATAGAGCAATACCACAGACTCATGAGAAGATTGATCTACTTGGTTGTGACTAGACCTGGTTTGTCCTATATTGTTCATGTTTTGTCTCAGTTCATACAGGCACAAAAAGTAGTACTTTGGGAGGCTGCACTTCGTGTTGTGCGCTATTTGAAGAAGAATCCAGGCCAAGAAATTTTACTCCGTTCTAAAAGTGAACTACGCCTAGAAGTTTGGTGTTATTTTGATTGGGCTAGCTGTCCTATTAATTGGCGAACTTGTGCTCAGTTTGTTCTACTTGGATATTCTCCTATTTCCCGGAAGACCAAAAAGCAACCTATTGTTTCTAGTTCTTCGGCTGAGGCTGTATATTGTTCGATGACAACTATTGTTTGTGAGCTCAAATGACTCGAACAATTAGGGGTTAAGCATCCCAAGGCTATGCTCAAGGGTGTAAGTGGACTGCGAAAAGTCCATAGTGCAATCCAGTCCAAACTTGTCGGACTGGACTGGATTGAAAATGTGTAGACTAGACTCAGACTCAAATTTTCTAGTTCAAATATTTTCGGATTGGATTTTTGGACTCACCCCTTTAGAGTCCAATAAATCCAGTCCAAAATTTTTTTTAGCATAAAATATATATGCTCATATGTAGATAATGTACATTTACAAAAATTATTTTACATTTTGGACTTTTTAACATTTTCGCTTTAAGTTCTTTTTACCTGCCCCTAGATTTTTCACTTACCCTCTAAAAGTCCAAAGTGAGAACTAAGGCCCTGTTCTTTTCAAATTATTTCAGTTAATTTCAGTTCAATTAGTTTAATTTCAGTTCAATTCAGTTAATTTAATTTAATTTAATTTAGTTAATTTAATTTCATTTCAGTTTAGTTAAGTACAACTTTATAATAATAATAATAATAATAATAATAATAATAATAATAATAATAATAATAATAATAATAATAATAATAATAATAATAATAATAATAATAAATAATAAATAATAATGATAAGAAATAAAAAATAAAAAATAATAAATAAAAAATAATAAATAAAAAATAAAAAGTAATAAATATAAATATAAATAATAAATATAAAATAAAAAATAATAAATAATAAATAATAAATAATAAATAATAAATAATAAATAATAAATAATAGATAATAGATAATAAATAATAAATAATAGATAATAATTAATAAATAATAAATAATAAATAATAAATAATAAATAATAAATAATAGATAAATAGATAATAGATAATAAATTAAAAATTAAAAACTAAAAATAAAAAATAAAAAATAATATTAATAATTAATAATAATAATAATAATACTAATAATAATAAATAATGATAATATTAATAATAATAAATAATAATAAATAATAATAATAATAATAATAATAAATAATAATAATAATAAATAATAATAATAATAATAATAAATAACAATAATCATAATAAATAATAATAATAATAATAAATAATAATAATAATAATAATAATAAATAATAATAATAATAATAAATAATAATAATAATAATAATAATAATAATAATAAAAAATAATAATAATAATACACAATAAATAATAATAAATAATAAAATAATAATAATAAATAATAAATACTCCCTTCGTTTTTTTGTTGTTGTTCTTATTTGGAATCGGGGAGGAAATCAATGCAACCAAAAAAATCGACAAGATTCCACTATTTTTAATAAAATTAAATTAGCTAAAAATAAAGATTCTAGCCCTTTGAGTTATTCTATATTAAGCAACCAATGATACAAAAAGTTTGAGGGGTAAAAGAGTAAAGTAATTACAAACTAGTGTGAACACATTTATTGATCTTTGAGTTACTCTATGTTAGACAACCAATTAGACAAAAGTTTGAGGGATTAAAAGGTAAAGAATGACTACTCAATAGTGTGAACACATTTATTGTAACTCAAAACTAATGATAAATTTAATTCATAAATTATGTACTCCCTCCGTTTCTTTTTAATTTACTCACTTCACTCTGGGGGAGAACCAAGGAATAAGTACAAAAGTATGAGAGAAAAACTGAAAAGGTGGAGAGAGAAACTGAAAATTGAGAGAGACAAACTAAAAAGTGGGTTAAAATATTAAAAAGTGGATGACATGGGTGGAAAAAGAGGAGAAAGTAGATGTGACATGTTACCAAAAATAGAAAAAACAACAATGTGTAGATTAAAAAGAAGCAGACCAAAAAGGAAAGTGTGTGGATTAAAAAGAAATGGAGGGAGTAGTATATATGGGAAGATTCAGAATAAGAACAACATATTGAAATTTCCCGATGAGGAATACAGGAACAACAAAAGAAAACGGAGGGAGTAATAAATAATGATAATAAATAATAATAATAATAATAATAATAATAATAATAAATAATAATAAAAATTAAATATTAAATAATAAAGAATAATTATAATAATAAATAATAATAAAAATAATAATAATAAATAATAAGTAATAAATAATAAGTAACAAATAATAAATTATAAATTATAAATAATAAATAATTTTAATTTCAGTTAATTTAATTTTAGCTCATAATTTAATTTAATTTCAGCCAAGATAAGTTCAAAAGAACAGGGCCTAAAAACTGAAAAGATAAAAGTTATTTTTATCCTTTTAACGTCTTTTGTATTTGAAAAAATTGTCATGAATAAGCCAACCTTTGCGCGGTCCGCTAAAAATAAGTCAATCATTTGATTATCCAGGAATAAGCTAACTTTAATACCATTTAAATTTTTAACAAGTCAAATGACTTGTTGTCGGTTTAACGGGTCAATTTTCTATTTTTGCAATTTTAATTTTTTTTTCCTCTCTCTACCCGCTCTTCTTCTCGTTTCCTTGTTCATCCCCAAGGACCCCAACCATGGCTTAAATTTCTAGTTTCTACGATCGCATTTATTTGGCATAATACCTTATTAAATTGTTAATGTTCACTGTTGCCTCATATCTATGCTAAATTTGAGACTTTGACCATAAAATGCGAGAGAATCCTCTTGGGTCAGACATTCATTGCCCCTTGCATAACCGCTAACGTGAAGCTCGTGACCCACCACCACCAACATCTAACATCCCTTCCCCACCCCTCGCCTAACCCTCTCACCACTACCTCGTCGAACCTACTCGCGTAGTAACGCCCACGACCCACCCACCATGAAATCTTCCACAAGAAGCCGTCCACCAGCGTATATCTGATCACCACCACCTCTCTCTCTCTTAGGGTGTTTGGTTTTTTGAGGATGTGGTGGGAGGGGTGGTTCGAGGAGGTGGTTAGGTTGTTTTGAGTTTGTAGGTAGGGTTTATGGTGGGGGTTTGTAGGTGGTTAAGTGGTTTAGGGGATCGTGGAGGGTGGGGGTGGCTTCGAGGAGGTGGTTGTTTTGCTGGTTGGCTGATTGGTGGTATTGGCGGCGGGTGGGAGGCTCTGGCAACAACACTGATAGGGTGGTGGTGATCAGGCGTATTTGGGAGGTTGGTTGGTGTTAGGGGGAAGAGGGAGAGAGAGAAGGGTTGGCTGATGGTGGTGGGAGGTAGGAAGAGAGAGGAATATTTTTAAAAATATATATATAATTAAATTAAAATTAATAAATCAATGAATGATAAGGTGACACGTGGACGTTTAACCTGTTAAAAAGGTTAATTACAGGTCATGACTTGTTAAAAACAAATAGCTGTTAAAGTTTAGCTTATTCGAGGATAATCAAAATATTGACTTATTTTTAGCAGACGGGGCAAAGGTTGGCTTATTCTTGACAATTTTTCCTTTGTATTTTACAATTTGCATTTCATAACACTTCAAAGATGTATGTAATTTATTTTGTGGAATGGATGTAATGAGTCTAGCTATTTAAATTTCAATAATTGAATCATGAGAAAAAATTGTGAACCTAAATAGAGAAAAAAGTTTAATATATTATAAAATAATCGAACTGGAATGGCCTGAACTGGAATGAACTGGATTATGACTAAAGTAAAAGTTTCGGACTGGACTGGATTCAAAAAAAAGTTTTGATCGGACTTGGACTCAATTTCTCGAGTCCAAAAAATATGGATTGGATTTGGATTGGATAGTACGTGTTACAACCCCTTATTCAATAACATTGTATCCACGTCTTTCTCATATAGTAAAAATAAAGCATTTTTAATGTGAAGATTTGAACCCACAACCTCAAGCATGATAGAAAGAGATCCAACCATCACTCCACATACTATAATTGCTTATTTAATCAAAATTAATGATGATATATGAATGGAAAACTTTTGAAATCCATATAATGAATGAGATGACTTTTTTTAAATGAGTATGAGATTTTTTTTTGACAGGAAAATGAGTATGAGATGACTTATATAAGTACTACTAAATTGTGGCACTGAGAAACCCTGAACGTCGTCCGGGCCTAAATTACTAGTTGACATCATTATTTCTCGTAGGGCTGGCAAACATTGACCCAACCCGATAACCCGGGTTTGGGTTGAGATTTTCGACCTGAAATAAAAAATGGGTCGACCCAACCCGACCGAACAATATAATGGGTTAGGTTCGGGTTGACTTTTTGAACCGGAAAATAACCCGAATACCCAGACTTAGAAGTTGGATTATTTTCAGGTCGGATCAACCTGAAATTAACCCTGACTTTCATAACTTATACAACCTATCTTTTGTTATTCTTATTTGTATTGGGCCAAGCCCATTTCTTGGATCACCTAAAGTTCATTTCAGGTCATTAACCCATACTTTCATAACTTAGCGTGTATAGTTGAATTTCATTTCAGGTCATTTTGGGTTGGTTTCGGGTCAACCCGAAATCGGTATGGTCGAGTTTGGGTTATGATTTTCGACCTGAAATTAGAATCAGGTCGGGTTTGAATTACGGGTAAGTGACCTGAAATATAAATCAGGTCAATCTAAAATTGACTCAACCCGACCTAATTGCCAGGCCTAATTTTTCTCGTAGAAAGGAAAACTGAAAACCCTAAATATGCGGTTCGTGAAAATCGGAGGGTCTTCAATGTTTTCAATGGGCGGCTTCTTTGTTTGATTACAAGTTACAACAAGAGTTATCCATCAGGTATAGATCACCTGTTATATTATTTTATCATCTAAAACCCCATTTATTGCCGCAATACTATAGTCCATAGGAATTAGGATCCATCTTAGTTTATTTCACTTCTTAGTGTTACTAGTATTCGTAATATATAATCAAGAGGATGAGCTATCAATTGTTTGATGAAATATGGCTTGAAATTTTATCTAGATTGCCCATCAATTCTCTACTGGTATGTCAATCCGTCTGTAAAAATTGGAGGGATTTAGTCAATTTTTATTTTTTATTTTTTTTTTTATTTTTTTCGACATCAAGAAAATGTGCATTAATTAAAACCGGAATTACAACCTAAGGAAAAGACCACATAAACTAAAAATTGAAACTAACCACACACTAAACTGAGCTTCACAAGCTCTTACAAACCATATAAAGTAAAAACACCTAAAGCTGGTACAAAACTGCTTGCTATGGAGGTCTTCATTGTTCAAAGGTTGTGATAATCGCTTGTCTATGATAGCGACAAATGCGAAGACACTGGAGCTTCGTAGAGAGAAACAACCTGCACTAAAAGGGTATATCATACCTGATGGAAGTGGTGGGAGGAACGAATTATGTTCACGATCCGGGCAACGAACGACTAATAGCGAGATCTTCATCTCACTGCATGAGCAATTCCAATGACCTTATGTCATGTGGAATTCTTGACTCGGGATTCTTTGAAGAGTCACGTTCCTTTGTGACTCAATACTCTGTTGAGAGAGTATTTTGGGTTTCTCCTTTTGATAGGAGAACATCATTTGAGTTGACGCACTGTAATCCACCAGATTCAACTGGGGTGCCGCCTTCAGATTTGATTTTTTCAAGGCAATGACAATGAAAAGCATTGCCAAGCGAGAATGAGAGCTAAGCATTGTTAGCTCGCGAACAGACTTCCGACTTATGAAATTGGAGAATAAACCACCCAACCATGAAAACTTTGCCCCTCCTTGCCCACGCTCACAAACAATTAAATAATCAACTGAGGGAGCCCTAAACATCAGTTCCCTAACTTCATCCTCCATCTTCTTCGGTTCTAAGGCATTACCTTTTCGGTCTCTTACATTAGAACCATTTCCCCACTTCAGCCTCAATATTGAGAAAATTTGTTGCTCAACATCAAGGTAGTCCACTCTAGTATCTTGGTAAGATCTTATTCTAGAGATTAAAAAGGGAAATTTACTATACCCAACTACATCTGCCAATTTGGACAACCATCCCATATCCAACTGACAGAAATATTCCAATGTCCATAACCAACCATGAAGAACAACTCTAACAACTCGGAAAGAAAGACTTCCTCCAACTATAGCAGAATTACCAAGCATATTAAGAACGAAAGGAATTTGTTCAAACCTAATAACATAACTAAACTAAACATAGCACTCGCAGAGGGTGATCGAAACCAAAAGAACACTAACGAAGGTAGAGTATCTCACTTACACCCAACCGGGGACCGCCAAAACGCGAGCGTCCGGAGCAGAGTCGTTGGCGGCTACGCCAAACACCCGGTGAACGGATCTCTCGCTAGAGGTGGTGATCAACGAGAAGGTAAACACACACTAGCTTGGACGACGGCAAAGACTAAACCGCTACCTTACGGCGGCTTCACTCGACCACCCCTGTTTCGCACGACCACTCCTTAACCACGCCGGCAGCCGAGCGGTGGGGTTGCGATGGCAAACCACAAACTACGCTACTAACGAAACACGCAGAAAAACGAAAAAGAAATGCGAAAGGGGAGGGGTGGAGGCACTGGCGGAGCCAGCATAGGGCACGCGGGGTCACGTGACCCCGCGAATTTAAAAATTATTTTTAAGGATTTTTGTTAAAAAAAAAAAACCAAAAGTTGCTGCGAGACGCAAGCAACATTCAACGCCAAACAGTAAAACTAACTCCACAAAGTAATAGTCTGACAAAGAGAAAAAGTGAAAAAAGCTATGTTGAAAGCGACATGTTGAAAACCTATCAAAGATTGGCAAAGATGTATTGTAGTCAGATCTGCACCGCAACACCGTGATTCGGCCCACTCTTCAGCCGCCACATGGCGCAAGTTCTGTTGTATCCACTCTCGAGACGACACGTGTAGGCCTATGTCTACGGACTCAACTTCCTCCATCTGTTAAACGCTAATCTTGGCAATATTTATAAGTAAAAAAAAAAAAATTCTTCTGAATTCTTTCCAAATAAAAGAAGAAACATAGCCAAGTCATGTGGACTCTTCAAAATATTGGGTCTTGTTTTATTCGTTGCATTGTAAAAATTAAACTTTTATATTGTTTTAGTAATACATAATTAAAAATATGAATGTACATATTAATAGTTGACTTAATAGTTTAATTAAAATAATTGTTGCATTGTAATTTAAATAAAATATTTAATCTGAGTAATTTTATGTGTTTTCAAAAATTTTGAATTCTCGTATACTACTCGGTCGATTATTTCGGGCCTCCGAAATTAAAATCCTAGATCCGCCCATTACTATGTATGTTAGGCTCTCTTTCTCCTCCTAAATTTTGCGTTGTAAACTTTCTAATATTGAATATCTTTTGTCTTATTTTGTGACCCCCCGATTTTGAAATCCTGGCTCCGCCACTGGGTGGAGGGGCCCGACAGCCACCTTGATGCGCCCGAGGCGGCTCAGGCGGCTGTCGAGCCCCTAGGGTTTGCTTTGGGCGGTGAGGGTTTTCGCAAGGGGAGAGGTTTCCTAAGAGAGAGGGTTTTCTTTTTTTTTTATTATTATTTTAGTCAATTATTTGAGGAACAAAATTATGTGTAATCCCCTCTCAGTTCCTCTATGCGGTTTTATATTTCACTTCTTCAAACAAGATGAACGTAAGGTTCGTACAAACTATATTTGTATGAAAACTGGGGATATAAGTAGTTTGGAAAAATACCGAAAATTTACTGTTAGCAGTGGATTTGGAAAGGGTTTGTTAGCAGATCTATGTTTTGATTTTTTGGGATTGACTTCTTATACTCTCCTCTACGAGAGACGATGGTGCCTTATTAGTATACACCAAGGTTCAATACTGTTGTCATGTATGAACATAGATATTGGTACTACTTATCAAGTACATAATCCGATTACGAAAGAAGTGTTATTGCTACCTAGCTCAACTACCTACCGAAATGGTGTATCCATAAGAGAAATAATTATTAGATTCCCTACTCTTCTCGGATCCAAATGCGAATTCATGGTTGTTATAATTCATATTGCATGTAAGATTATAGAGTTCTACCTTTCTAAAACTGGTATGTGGAAAAATCGCCTTTGGAGTTGAGCGATGAAGTTTTGGACTACCGGTGCAAGTGGATTGTGAGCAATTATGTTGTCCTTGTTCAAGGTTTGGATTCATCTTTATGTCTATTGACGACCAACGATTGTGGGTTTACAATAAGATTTCGAGGTGAAAATAAAATTGATCAATTTACATTTCCTTTGCCTCGAATCGTTCATGTTGACAGAGAATCAAATAGCGCGAGTTTATGGGATTGTGGTGGAAACTGGAAACCTTCACCTATGCTATAACGATGTTAATGGTCAGTTTTGGGTTTGGAAGCATCTGCATAGTGATAACTATGGTTCAACACAAGCTCATGAGTGGTCGTGGATGCCGTTGCTCAATGTAAGCAATACTATTGATGTTGTTATTGGCGTAGATCATGGTGTCATCAAACCACTTGCTTGTCATATGGATGTCTCCATAATGTTTCTTCTTATCAAGTCGTCCATATTTGCTTATGATCTGATCAATCACATTCTAACCAAGATTGCTGAGATGAATGATAATAATTTGAATAATGATGAAGTTATGGATTGTTATCTATTTAAGCCTTGCCTCAGCTTTCTCACTTGATGATATAAGCAAAGTTGACGCTGACCCATATGTTAGTTAAGCATGATTTTTTTATGTAAGTTTATTTGGCCTTTTCTTATTGATTAGCTGTTAGATTTGGCGATGCCTCGATTTATTTATTTATTTATTTATTTTTGACAACAAGTACAAGCAGAAGAAAATACAAGACTAAACAAGATTACCGTTTCTAGCTGCTACTGCCTACTGTTAGATCATGACTAATTTGTACTACCTCCCTAGGAACTTTCCTTATTTCAGAACACCTAAATTTATTACAAATAGCAAGTATATCATAACCTAAGGTACATAAGTGAAATGGAAATTGTTGTCTTCGAAGCATATCTATTAATATACTAGAATCCGTAAGGATGGCAATTGTCAAACTGCCACACCTTAATCCTTCTCGTAACCCCTTAAGCACATCCATCATTTCACATTGAATTGCTGATACTGCCTTAACCTTCTCGTTTCCTTTAAATTCACTTCCATCGTCCATCCTACCCATCCATCCGATGCCTGCTGATGGACAATCCTTTCTAACATCCCTCTTTCAGGCTCCATCCACTTTAACCCAGCACATTTTATCCTGCTGGTCTCCAAAAGTAACTACCAGATCCCTTTGATGTTGATCCAACTTTCTATGTTTTATCTCATGGTACTTGAGCCTGTCCTCTTCCTCCTTATAATAAGCCTCACATTGTGCGCGAGAATGTCTGCTTGGATTTGGGTTAATATTACGAAATACCACTTGATTTCGATGCCTCCATATTGCCCACATATATGCGCAAAAACTTCTTACTCGAGGGCTTTGAGGGCCATCCTCCCTCCAGAATTTTTGCATAAAGTTAGTAATCCAAGTAGTTTATTGTAACATGATTCGTAGTTTGCACTTGAAGCGATAACCACGAACTCCACCATATTCTAGCGATTCTTGGACAATCCCCGAACAGATGAGTCTCATTCTGTGGTGCATCTTGGCATAGATAACACCTGTCAATAACGTTGACTTGTCTTTTCATGAGATCACTATTTAATGCCAACGCTTTCATCAGTATGCGCCAAATAAACACTTTCCATTTTGGCCTCATATTCATTGCCCATAACTTCTTCCACAATTTACCATCCACATTCATGTCTGTTTTGTAACTCCTGTGTTTCTTGTAACATAGCATAGGCATCTTTAGTCGTGAGAATTCCAAAGTATTAGTTCTGTTCCAAATATAATAAAGCAAGATGTGCAATACTCCTATGTCAAAACCTATCTTTGCCTTTATATGTTATTATGTTTTGTTATATGTTAATAGTTAACTGACTAACTCCACCCCTCCCCCCCCAAAAAAAAAAAAACAAAACCCCTGTGGTTGTAAAGAATTTATAAATTGGAGGAGTCACTTCTTCCATTGTCAGTTAATTTTGAAATGAAAGCTTTTTTTTATGTATTATAGTGATTCAAACTTTCTCATCTCCCATAAACCCGTAGAATCTCATATCCCCCGACCTTTAAGGATTGAGATCCCCATACTCACTTTACTTATAGATTGTAAACCCATACTTTTAAATTAAACAAACAACTAAGGGCCGTTTGGTATCGTTTTTTGTTTTCAGTTTTCAGTTTTTTTGAAAACAAAAAACCAAAAACAGGAAACCACAAAAAGTAGTTTTGAGTTTTTTGTTGTCAGCTTTCAAAATCAATATAATTATTTTAGGTATGACTAAAATTAAGTTTATGATATAATCTATATCACATGACTTTTAAAACTATAAAACCAAAAACTGAAAACTGTCAGTGATGCCAAACGAGCCCTAAAGTAAGTAATGGATTGTAAACCAATACCCATGTGGTTCTCATTCTCGTACAATTCCGTTCTAGATATTTGAACCAAACACTCCTTTATTTTCTTACTCTATATAGGAAATATACGCAGATAAATAAATAACAAAAATAATGATATATTTTAGTTGAATCCCACTATTTAATAAAGTCTATTCAAATTTTTGTATATGATATTCCATTAATTACACAAAAAAGAACATTAATAGCTACAAAAGATACATCTGAAAACGAGTAACATGATAAGAGCAGCTCCAGCGGAGTGTATTAAGTCCTAGCTTGCAAATATCAAAGAGTTGGAGCCAGTAGCTTTGTTGTTGGAGTGAAATGAAGCTTGTTGCTTTGTGAAGCCAAGTAGCTCCACAAAGCTACTTGCTTTGTTCTACTCTTTGTGGGCTCCACTTCCACTTTTCATTTCACTTTCAATGGTAATGTGGAGCTGATGATGTGTAATTTTTGGAGCTGTAGATTAACTTGCAACGGTTATGTTGTGCTACAGTATATGCAACATATTTTTTTGTTTTAAATTTTTTTAATTTTTTTTTTCAAATATTAGTCTATAAATAGGAGTAACAATGTTGTAAAAATATATACCCACAAAATTTCTATAATCTCTGTCTCTCATACTTCCTCCATTCTGTTTTAAATGAAACATTGGTTGAAATGACACTATTCATTGATCAATTTTGACTCCAATTTATCACCATTATATAAACAAAAACATAGTCAAATGGGATCTTATTAGATTCGTCTCGATGCATACTATTAAATTATAACTTTTTTATATTTTTCACTTGTGCACAACTAAAGATATTAACGATTAAAGAAGCGCGTTGGGTTACGTGAAAAAGCAAACGTTTCATTTAAAATAGAACGGATGAAGTATATTATTTCCTTCAAAAAAATATACCCACAAATGGATGATTATTCTCAAGATCCATATAGTAAATATTATCCTTATTTAGAAAATTTTCAAAATTTAGAAAATCAAACATCCCAAAGTCCAACCCGAAATAATCCAAATGTCCAAAATGTACCGATTCGCCCAACTTCCCAATCTTACTATGATCCAAATCAAGCGATTCCCCCCGATGCTCAAATGTATTACCATCCATCCTATTATTACCAGCCTAGGCCGACTAATCGTTCGACTACGCCTATGTAATACTCTCGTCCTCCTTTCCCTCACGAATCATATGTGATTCATGAAAGTTTAAGAAGAGAGAGTATTGGAGCTTCTACCATGCTCCAAGATTTCCAATTTCATGAGTGGCTATCGATGTTGATGAAGAAGAAGAGGTTGTAGAGGTTCAGAAGAACACTGGTGGCGGAGGAAGAGGCAATAATGGTAGAGGAAGAGGGAGAAACAGAGGAAGAGGGGTTGGAGGAACAAAATTCAAGTGGAGCCACGAACAAGATCAAGATTTATGTAAAAGCTGGTTGACAATTTCAAATGATGCTGTTGTAGGAATCGATCAGCCGTACGGGGATTTATGGGAGAAAATTGTTCAATACTACAATCAATGGAGGACAGAAGGTCCGATGTTGATGTTGAAAAGCCTCTAATCATTGGAACAAAATGAGTGCCGAGGTTTCGAAGTTCAATGGGTGCTATATTCAAGTTAAGGATACACATCCTAGTGGCCATGATGAAAATCAAGTGATCGAGATGGCCATCAAACTTTGGAAGAACCGCAACCCAACTGATATAAATTATCCTTACCTACATAGTTGGAAAATTCTTCGAGATCAACAAAAATGGAAAGAGTTTGTTACTAAAGAAGGTAGTAAGTCCAAGAGAACAAAACTTGGTCAATCATTGAATTTTGTCACCAGTTTAATCTATTTTGTGACTAATTTAATATATTCAGTAATCACATTATTTGACCCATTCAGTGACTAGTTTACTCCGTTCGGTAAGACTGCTAAATTATTTTTTGAAATTGTCTGTTGCAGTTTGAAAAATCAAGAAAACAAAGGAAGGAGAAGAGAATTGATGACTAGGTTAGTGGGAGATGCCTAGAGATAGTGTTGGTTAGAGTGAAATGGAATGGACTTATTAGGATAATGTAGGCTTGGGTTTGTCTAATTTTATGTTAAAATTAGACCGCCTATTCTAATAATTTGTGAAAAATAAAAGAGAGAGAAAAAAAAAAGTAGTTGGGGTGATTTTTGTTGTTGTTCATGATTAAGAGCATAGATGGGAAAGGTTGTGGGATGTTATTTTTTAAAGAGAGAAAGTTAGAAAGAGGGTGGGATGATCTTATTTTAGAATCATGGAGGGTGCTCTCTTGCGTGATATGTTGGCGTCAACTTATAATTTTTGTTGTCTAACCTTTCTTCTGTAAATTTGTTTGTAGTTCTCTCTCGTTAGACTCTAGACCTTAGGCTCCCCTTTTTCCTTTTTCAACTTTTTTTGGTAGTTCTGAGTAAATGAGTGTTGGGCTGCAATGATGCAACCTGGTGGAAAAAGGTGCCTGAGCAGTAAACAGTTATTTTACACCTTTTTTAAACATTTTTTATAACACTAATATTTGCTGCAAAAAAAAAAAAATTGGGGTGTCCGTGCCACCAGGATCTCACGTGGGTCCGCTCTTAAATTCTACGTGACTATAGCTAACCTTACATATTAATCATACTACTACTACTAGATAGTCAAGAGGGGGTCTGAGGTTTAAGTAAAAGTCCATTATGTCAAGTTATTCAGAAAAGATGAAATATTATTCTAACTACAACACAAGTAAAGAGATTTCAATTCTCTTATTCATGTGCATGATCAACAATTTTCTTTAAATTCTTGTAGCTGGAGGCTATGATGCACGGACACTCTCTACGGGTCAATGTTTCGCGTTTCCGACACTTTAAACGTTTCCGACACTTCAGGACACTATCAGACACTCTGAAATTTCTTTTGAAGATAAATAGTAAATTGAAACGAGACCGACATAGTTTTTTGTTACTAGAAGAAACGTTTTCCCTCTCAACCTTACTTATTCCTTTCAATATCTTTAAATCTCTCAATATATAGCCTAATCTACTATCAAAACTGTAAAATATCGTGTCCTCTAACGTTTCCCCGCATTTTCTCACTTTTAGAATTTGTGTTCCCTGTGTCTACGTGTCCCCGTGTCCGTGTCAGTATCCCGTGTCCGTGCAACTTAGGCAGGAGGGGGAGGGCTAGGCCTCGGTGGTTCTCCTCCTGGGGGATAGTCCCCAGAAATCCACTTTCTATATCTGCTATGCCGTCATCATTAATTGACATACTTTGAACTTCATGGCGGATTCTTGTTGCTTTACTTTCTCTTGCATCAGTCAGTGCATCTATAAATCAAGAAGATAAAGATTACAAACAGTTTGTTTAACGTGCGTCTAATAACATATACTCCCTCCATCTATAGTTACTTGCTATACTTCTTTTTTAGGAAAGTAAATTATTAATTTTGACTGATTATTTTGTTTCCTTTTACAAGTAAAAATATAGTCATGTAACATTTTGGATTTGTTTCAATGTGTAAATTCACATTAAGAAATTTTTATAATTTTTTTTCTGATGGAATAAGAGATATTTACGATAAAAAACATCCTGAAAATTGTGAAAAAAAAGAAGAAATATAGCAAATAAATATAGACAAAGACAATCAATGTTTAAGTTTTCTCAAGCTACATTATTTTCTTCTTTAATGTAATGCTCCAAAGGGATATTAGATTCAATCATCAATAAATACTAGAAAATACTTTTTTTAATGTAATTTGCCTCATTTATTGTGGGATATAGGTAGCTACGAGAAAATACTTTTTTTTAACAAGGGGGTTTTCGATACCCAAGTAAGAATACTACTACTCACTACCTTCTTTTGAACAAAGCGAGAGATTTAATTTGACTGAAATTTTCATGAGTTTTATAAATTTTACCATAAAACCACATATTCGAGTAAATGCTAGATAGTTGAAAATATATGGGTGACTTAAATGCGAGATGGTTAGTGTAATTGGCAAATATTCACTATATGGTGCTCGCTTGTGATTTTTTTTTCCTTGTTTTTCATCTTAGAATGTCTCAATAGTAGAGCCAAAATTGGACCTTAAATCTCATTAATATATATGAAAAAATTAATCTATATAAGAATTAATTTGTTAAGTTTAATATATTCTTTTAGATATAAGCGTTTTATAATTTTTACTTTATATATATATATATATATATATATATATATATATATATATATATATATATATATATATATATATATATATATATATATATATATATATATATATATATATATATATATATATGATAAAAATAATGAACATTTAATAACAACCATATGCACATGTAAGACAGGATCTAGTAACGTTTAGGGTTTAATTCCTATTCAAACATTTGTTTGAGATTTAAAGGGGTAGAAGATCGAGGGTGTAAGTCTTTGTAATGAGCTTTTAGAGGGAGGACTGGAGGCCTTATTGAATACAACTCAAAGGATTTCTTCTTACCTTCAAAAAAAATATGCACGTGCAATACCTATGTGTATGTATTATGCACTACCCTACATATTTTCGCTAAATAAACTAGTCAAATTACTACTCACCTTTCACAGGAGAACAAATGAGGCAAACGAATAGGAGGATGACAATTTTTGTTGTTGTCGTGACCATCTTGTGCCTTCGAAATTGGAGAGTATGAGTTAAATTTTTCCCTTGTCCTTTTCTTTGACGCATGCTCATTGTTATATACAGGACCATACAATTTATACATGCGCATGTCAATGCAGTTGTAAATATGGTAAAGAATATGAAAGATACGCACATTATGTATAAATGTTAGAATATGTGCTAAATATGGTAAAGAATATGAAAGATACGCACAATCTTTATAAATGTTAGAATATAAGCTAAATAGGGTAAAGAATATGAAAGATACGCACAATATTTCTAAATGTTAGGATATATGCTAAATATGGTAAAGAATATGAAAGATACGCACATTCTAAATGTTAGAATACATGTATATATATATTATGGTTGTACTTGGTGTATTTAATTACTATATTACCCTTTAAAACCTAACACTATATATTAATTTGTGAATAATGAAATAGGCACCGAACATAATCTTTCAATAAATTTATGGAAAATTAAGGTAGATACGGAATCAAAAATAATATTACCGAACTAAATGGAAGGGTATCTCTATTAATTTTGTAAATGAAAGATACGCATATGACAAGTGTAATTGGGAAAGTTGAGGTACATAAAGAAGCGAAATACTCCTCCGTTCTCATAATAGATGTTTCTGTATTTGAGGTTGATTATAATTATTAGGGGTTATTTATATAAATTGAAGGAGATTATTTATCTCTTAACAAAGTTGAATAGCTTTTAGACCAGTGTGCGTTGCGCAAGAACTTTTGTTTCATAATTTTAAGACTTGATCACATATTTCAGCTCAAATCATAGTGTAAATAATTTTTTTTTTTTTGTGAATAAGAGGGGCAAAGCCCCAGACAAGCACTCACGCAACTAACAGTGAAGAATAACCAAAAAAAAGAAAATAATGGCCTTTTTAGAATGTCAAATGACAACTATCTTGAGTTCTTTTCTTCAAGAGAGGAGGAAGGTTATGTTGAATGAGAGATGCAAAATGAATAAATAGGTTTCAATAAACACCAATTTTAGTGCTCTGACTTCTAATTTAGTGCTCCCTTTTTCCTCTTTATAGATAGAGGCATAAGTTATAAGGCCACGTGTAGGAGTAATTGAGAAAAGAAGCTGTGAAATCCTTCTTTCACGTTTACACACAATTAGTTAGGCAGTTGTTACTAGTGAGAAGGTAAGGAATGATATTAGATTATATTTTTCGTGACTAAATTATTAATCGTATCAAGACTTTAGTAGGATGGAGTGCGCTTTATGTAGTGGGTAAAAGTAACAACCATAGTGCAAAATGCTTAATCCCAATGGGGTGAACAACATGAGCCAATAATCTATCTTCTTGTAGTCTTCCAGGAAGATCTTTCTCCATTCACTTCGCTCTAGTGCTACTATAAACCCATTTTATTCATATCTTTTTCAACTTCCTCCATCTATAATATCAGAGGCTTCCCTCAACTTATATAATCCTCATTAACCCAACTCTCTGATTTCCTCATGGAATGGGTTGACATTGCTCATACCCAAACTAACATAGCCATCACTTGCCCCTCTTGCTCTCAATATCTATAACTCGAACCTTCTCAAAGTGGTGTCAATTCAGTTAACCAGTTCAGTTCTTATTCAAATCAAACAGTTCAGTTGACTTCAGTTTAGTTAATTCAGTTCATTTTTCCGAGTTTAATTGATTCAGTTTAAACTTTTTCGGTTTCAGTTTCAATCCATACAGTTAATTCAATGTTCAGTTAAGTTCAGTTCAGTTTACAGTTGTCTTTTGGTTTGACCCGTACAATTTTGGTTTAAACAGTTGATTTTTTACCTATTACTATCAGTTAAACAGTTATTTTCAGTTCATATTCAGTTAATTTCAGTTTCTTAAGGAAACCCGTATCGACTCGGGTGAAACTTGATATCGGTTATGCCATGGACAACTTTTCCCTTCGGGTCTCGCTTCGAGTCAAGTCATTATTCATTGCAAGGAATTTCAACTCGGTTGGACTTTTGGCACATCGGTTAAACTTGTCGAAAACAACTATAACACCAAGAGACGTATCTATATTTGTCTACAAAAGCGCATTCTGAAGTTGCGATATTTTCTGTAAAATTATTTTATTAAAGGTTCAACATTTGGCTGATATTGAAAAATTCAATCTCAAATTCTTCATTATTCTATAGTTTTCCAATGTGTAACTATCAATGATGAATTGGTGATTGGTTGTGGTCAAAGATTAAGATGATGATTGAAAATGATGCATTAGTGTATAAATCAGTTAATATAAGTGGTTAATCATTAGGCTAATCGTCTTCCAGTGTATAATGGAATTTGAAACAAAAAACATCTACTTAAATAATCCAAGTATTTATTATTGTACATAATGAATGTGCCAATGGTAGCTGCTAAGCTAATTCAAAATAACAATACGATATTTGAGTTAATCGTCTTTATGTGAAATGCATTTTGAAACAAAAAACATATGATTGAACTAATATGTAGTTATTGGGTTAGATGGATGTATCAATATAAGTCATTGAGTTGATTCAACATAACTATATTATATTTGACTTAGTCATATTTAATTTCAACTAATTTTGAAACTAAAAATATCTAATTGAATTAGAATAAGTTGTTGTCGGATGAGATTAATGAACAGATCAATGTAAGTCGATAAACTAATTCAATAACACTCATTTATTTAAGTTTAATAAGCTTTAAGTTAAATTCATTTCATAACTAAAACATCTAATTCAATTGATGCAAGTTGTCATGGGATAAGATATATGAATGTAACATCAATCAGTGACTTATAATAAGTTGATAGAATCATACAAAGTATCAATCCTGCATTCAAGTTAATAGTATTTAAGTTAAATCAATTTCAAAACTGTAAACATGTCATTGAATTAGATTAATATGTGTCAATATAAGTCGATAAGTTTGTTAAGGATAACAATACTCCATTCCAGTTAATCGTCATTAAGCTATATTCACTTTCAAACTCAAAACATCTACTTGAACTGAAACAATTTGTTATCCAATAAGAACAATGAAAGACTTATAACTATACACTTATAATATATAAATGTAATAATAATCTTTGATGTATTCTCTTAACTTTCTACACATGTGAGTATAAACTAATAAATGATCAAGGTGATGATGATTTATAATGGTGAATGATCATAATTTAGTGATGATGATGATGATTAAAGTCGATAAACACAAGCTAATATAATACGAGTATAATGTGACAAAAATCAGTGTAGTTGGGTAATCAGGCTAAACTAGATCAGTATATTGTGCAGATATATGTATTGCATTTCGAGTATATATTAATGTATTGAATAGTGTATAGATCAAAGTATTGAATTTCGGATATAGATTAGTATAAACACAAGCTAATACGAATTGATTAGTGTATAGAATAGTTAATGTGAGTGGGTAATCATTAAACTAATCGTCTTTAAGTGTAATGCATTTTGAAACTAAACACATCTACTTAAATGATTCTGAATATTTATTGGACTAAATGAATGTGTCAATGGCAGTCGTTAAGCAAATTTAAGATAACAATACAACATTTGAGTTAATAATTCTTACGTGAAATGCATTTAGAAACTATAAAACATCTAATCGAACTGAAATGCATTCAGAAAACTATAAGTAAATTAGTTAACAAGTACTCCCTCTGTATTTTTTTAACTTTCCTACTTTGACTTTGCACTTTTTCAACTTTAAATATCTTTCATTACATATTAATAAAAATCATAATGATTGAATATTAAAAAACTACTCATTTAGATGAATCAAACAAGACCCCACATGACTATATTTTTTCTTATATATTGAGAAGAATTTAAAGATTCTCTCTAATTGTGAATAGTGTCAAGATTTCAAGTGAGAAAGATAAAAAAATACAGAGGGAGTACTTATTAGTTACTAGATAGTAACTGGTTAACTAGTTACTAGAATACTTATTTAGAAACAAATGAATGTATCACTTAAATAAATATAATTATACTATTACTTAATTGAGTAATAGACTGGTAGTTATATAAGTAACGCTATAAGGAGTCTAATTAAAATTTAGAAACTCAATTCACAATTTTAATTTAATAATAATAATAATAATAGTTATACTATGCTAATTAGTAAATGATAGTTATACTTAAAAAATACTAATAATAACTTCAATAAAGATAATTAAAATTTTAAATTATAATAAAATAATAATAATTAACTAATTACTAAAGATTGTAAGTCACTATACCAAGACAACAACTATTAAGATAGTAAAAATATAAGATTATCAATCCATGTGCTAGGTCATCAATCCGTTAGTTTATTCTATTTTTCTATTGGCTAAAGAATGATATCATAGATCAGAAATAGAACCATTGATTTAAGAAGGATCAAAATCTAACCATTAATTGTGTATTGAAACATAAAAGAGAAAAAAAGATGAGATCTAATCTCATCCGTTGATGATTTCGATCTAAAGGATGAGATTATATTTAGAAACCCTAACATTGTTAGGTATAAAAGAAATGTGTTTGTTCCCCCACATTTTTCTTCTGCCTCCATCCTCCCTCAACCCTCTTCTGCTCCTTCTGTCTCTCAACCTCACGCCACATACTCTCTCACACCACCACCTAACGCCACGACTTTCACCCTCTCTCCTCACCACCTGCCACCATCGTTCTTCCCTAATGGCTTCCACTTGCCACCACCGCAAGCACCCAACTAAATCATTAAATCGGCCGTTGCTCGCTCTTTAGCCGTGGAATCACCCGCAACTAAATCAATAAAAAGCCTCTTCAGAATTTGCTTGTTAATCAACGATTCTCCCGCAACTAAATCGAGGAACCAAAATTGATTATCAAACTGAATTTTCTGGATATTTTTAGCTCCAATAAGTTCGTCTTGTAAACAAGTGTTGGGTGTATCAACTCTTGAATCTACCAAGAAAACGTCTTCATTTAAACGAACAACATCTGAATTTAAGGCATTTCCACCGCCGAATTTAAGGCGTTTGAGTTTTTTATTTTTATTTTTATCTCCCCTTCATCTTCTGGTTAGGGTTAGAGTTTCTTTTTTCTATTTAGTTTGTTGATTGTTCTCTATCATTTCTTAATTTCGCTTGTTGAAATCACATAAACATTGTAGAAACCTTCAACAAGTCTGATTTTTTTTTTAAGATTTTTAATTTAGCTTGTCATTGTATATTATTTTCGTAAATTGCTTATTAATTTAGCTTGTTAAATTTTTCACATTTTTTAGTTGCTTTTTTTTGCGTTAGAGCTGCTGTAAATTTTTTAGTTTAACTTGTCATTTTAGATTTGTTGATTGCATTTTTTCCGTGCATACTGCTGCATAATTAGAAATTTTGTATTTCATTTTTGGCGTAGATTTGTTGATTGTTCTCTATCGTTTCTTAATTTTTTGATGTTATTTTTGTTGGTTTTTTTGTTCTTATTTTTCTGTAATATTGATTTCAATTTGATATTTAATTAGTTAATTCAAGTGATATTTGCTGGTTAATTTAAGTAAGTTTTTGTTTAATTCAAGTAATTATTTTGGTTTGATTTTGATAGCGATAAGTCTAATAGATTTATCTTATCTTGTTAATACAAGAGTAAAAGAAACTCTCTCCTCTCTTTCATAATATATTGATTATTATTAATTTTTTTATAAATGTATAGATTGCAATATTTTGAAATATCATATTATTAAAAAATATAATTTTAGATGCTACCAACTTATAAATAGTTATAAAGGAATGATATAGTATACATTTAGTAAAAGACGAAATTAATATATTTAAATGATTTTATAGATATAAAATAATAATTAGATTTTAGTGAGATATAAAAGTGAGGAGGCACATGTGATACATTTTTCAAAATTTATTTCTTTAAATTAATTGCAGTTCATTCTGGTTTAACATTGAAAGACAAGAAAGATTATACTGGACCTTGGCCTTGTTCATTGTTTAAAAAACTTTTCGACACAAAGTTAGAATACACTTAGAAGTGAAGAGGTGTGACTCGTGAGAGGAGAAGTTATACTGTACATATGATATACACAATATAGGCTTGGAATAATAAATCAAAGTCAGTATAACAATGAATAAGGTCTAGTATAATACAAATTAAAAAAAATTACGGAATTAGGTGTTATATTTTGAAACAGTTTAGTTTGAGATAGTTATATTCTCTACAGTTTAATACTTTTTTAATCAGTTTGATTCGGTTCAGTTTAGAACAGTTTTATTCAGTTCTATACAATTCAGTTAAAAACAATTTGATTCGATTCGATTAAAAACGTTTTATTCGGTTTGATTCGATTCGATTAAAAACAGTTTGAAACAATTTTCGCTTAAATTCGATTCATTTCATTTCGATTCGATTCGGTTTAAATCGGTTTTTCGTGCGGTTAATTTCGCTTTAGTTTGTTTTCGGTTCGATTTCGATTCGGTTAATTGCGGTTTACTTTAATCTGATTGACTTATCGGTTTTTAACTTTTCAGTTATGGGTCAATTCAGTTCAGTTGATCATCAGTTTGCAGTTTAACCATCGGTTTTTAACCAAAGTGACAGCGCTACTTCTCAACATATCCATCTCAATATAGGCATCTTTACTACTACCATTTTCTTAATATGATTTTATATGATAATGCTAGTCTATTAGCTGCCTATATAATATCCTTTTAACATTAGAGGTATGCTATAGTCGTAAAATATCGCAGTTCCTCTCCATTTGAGCAGTGGAACCGCCCATACTTGTGAGTTATACCTTGGTCAATCATAGAATTTTGTGACCAGTTTAATCTATTTCGTGACCAGTTTAATTATTATATTCAGTAATTACATTATTTGACCCATTCAGTGACTAGTTCAATCCATTAGTGACTAGGTTACTCCGTTCGGTAAGACTGCTAAATTATTTTTTGAAATTGTCTGTTGTAGATTGAAAAATCAAGAAAACAAAGGAAGGAGAAGAGAATGGATGACTAGGTTAGTGGGAGATGCCTTGAGAAAGTGTTGGTTAGAGTGAAATTGAATGGGCTTGTTAGGATAATACGAGGCTTGGGTTTGTCTAATTTTATGTTAAAATTAGACCGCCTATTCTAATAATTTGTGAAAAATAAGAGAGAGAGAAAAAAAAGTAGTTGGGATGATTTTTGTTGTTGTTAATGACTAAGACGATAGGTGGGAAAAGATTATGGGATGTTATTTTTTAGAGAGAGAAAGTTAGAAAGAGGGTGGGATGATCTCATTTTAGGCTATGTTTAGTTCACCTGAAAATTTCTGATCTGAACTTATCTAATCTGATCCGAACTTATTTTTTCTAATCGATCTAATCGATCGATCGATCGATATGATGCGGGTCCGATCCGATCCGATCCGAACTTATCTTTTAAAAAACATATTACTACTAATATTATTATTACTTTGTATTTCATTACTAGTATTACTATTACTATCATTTTATTACTATGCACAACTTTCAATAATAATAATAATAATAATATAACAATAATAATTTTATAATAATAATAATATAAATAATATTATAATAATAATAACAATAATAACAATAATAGTAACAATAATAATAATAATATAGATAATAATAATATAATAATAATAATAATAATAATTATAAAATAATAATTATAATAATAATAATTATTATTATTATTATAATTATAGCATAATTAGTTTTTTTTTTTTTTGAAAAAGAGCACATTAGTATATGAACATACAATTAAAAATAAAAGACGAGGACTCTTGGGTCCAATGGTATGGCTTTACCTCCCACATGGGAGACCAAGGTTTAAATCTTGGTGGAAGCATATATTTCAATATTGTTGTGGGTGGGGGAGGGGGGTTGGGGCTTGTTGGGTCTTTAAGTGAGTGACCTTGTGCGAGGGCAGCCCAGAGAAAATTCATCTTACCACGGGATTTCCGAAAGGGGCCCAAAAAAATTAAAAATAAAAGAACACTCATGTTCAAGGTCCGTTAATAATAAAAATTTAGGTAGTAATGAAAAGAACATATAATGATATTAAAAAAAGAACATATACTGAAAGAGCATACAAGATCTATTTAAAGAACACATTTTAAAAATAAAAGATAGATGTTATTTTTATATTGATGACATGTTTGGATTTAACTAACAACATGTTCTTTGTTATATCTATAAATTGTTCTTTTTATTATAAATAAACCTATAAATATATATAATCATATGATCCCGAACAAAATGGTTAAATATTCTTCTTATATCGTTGTCTTGTTCTATATAAACTTTGTTTTTAAAGATAAGTTGAAATCCTTTGTAGGGAAAATTTTCAACGTGATGACAACACCATTAGGTTATCCCATGCTACTCATGTTTTATATAAACTAGTAATATATAATTTATATTATTCTACCAAAATTGTTTTAAAAAATAAACATCATATACTATTGTCATGTTCGTTACATGTATAACATCAAAAAGAACATCACATATCAAAATTATTAATTAGAATAAATATAAAAAAGAACACTTACAAATGCCAAAAGAACATTCTTCTTCTTGAAGACAAATAGCTTCATATAGTGATATCAATGACATTTATAATAATAGCAACGACATTAATAATAATTACCAATATTAATAATTAATAAGTACAACAACGATAATAATAATAATCTTTTTGAACAAATGTACTAGTAAATAGTAATATTAATAGTAATAGTAATTGTATAAAGTAGTAATCGAATAATAATAATAATAATAATAATAATAATAATAATAATAATAACAAAAACAATAATAATAATAATTATTACAATAACAATAATAGCATTAGTAATACTAATAATCATAATAATCATGATGATGATAATAATAATAATAATAATAATAATAATAATAATAATAATATTAATAATAATAATAATAATAATAATAATAATAATAATAATAAGTTTTTATATATAAGCATAATCTGAACTTATCTCATCTGATCTGAACTTATCTGATCTAATCTGATCTGAACTTATTTTTTCTGATCTGATTTGATATAAAATAAACAAAAATAAGGTGAACTGAACATAGCCTTAGAATCATGGAGGGTGCTCTCTTGCGTGATATGTTGGCGTCAACTTATAGTCTTTGTTGTCTAACCTTTCTTCTGTATATTTGTTTGTAGTTCTCTCGTTAGAGTCTAGACCTTAGGCTCCCCTTTTCCTTTTTCAACGTTTTTGGTAGTTCTGAGTAAATGAGTGTTGGGCTGCAATGATGCAACCTTGGTGGAAAAAGGTGCCTGAGCAGTAAGCAGTTATTTTACACCTTTTTTAAAACATTTTTTGTAAAACTAATATTTGCTGCAAAAAAAAATTGGGGTGTCCGTGCCACCAGGATCTCACGTGGGTCCGCTCCTAAATTCTACGTGACTATAGCTAACCTTACATATTAATCATACGACTACTAGATAGTCAAGAGGAGTCTGAGGATAAAGTAAAAGTCCATTATGTCAAGTTATTCGGGAACGGATGAAATATTATTCTAACTACAACACAAGTAAAGAGATTTCAATTCTCTTATTCATGTGCATGATCAATAATTTTCTTTAAATTCTTGTAGCCAAAGGCGGAGGGCTAGGCCTCGGTGGTTCTCCTCCTGGGGGATAGTCAACCGGAAATCCACTTTCTATATACCGCTATGCCGTCATCATTAATTGACATACTTTGAACTTCATGGCGGATTCTTGTTGCTTTACTTTCTCTTGCATCAGTCAGTGCATCTTTAAATCAAGAAGATAAAGATTAGAAACAGTTTGTCTAACGTGCGTCTAATAACATATATATACTCCCTCCATCTATAAAAAAAACTTGGCATAAAAGCAAGCTTCATAATATTATGGAAGCTTGGATCATATTGCATAATATGATTGTTGAAGATGAGCGACACACATATTCAAGAAACTTTCCCGCTACAGATATTTCACAACCAATTGATCGTGATGATACCCGACAAGGACATACTGAGGATTTTGAATCGTATATGGCAAGAGATGTAACAATTCGAGACAGAGAACAGCATCATCAACTCAAAGAGGATCTAGTGTAGCACATTTGGACGCATTTTGGAAATCAAGAGAATATGTAGTACTTTTTTTTTAATCGAAATCAAGACAATATTAAAAATCGTTGATATGGTGATGACATGTGAGACCTACAGAGGTTGTAGCTTGGGAATGTTGTAGTTTGGAAATCTAATGTGGCACACAAAGCCACAAGTGGTTGTAGTTTGCCATTGTAGTTGCTCTAAGACCCTAATCACAATTCACAACTTATCCATAATGTCACTCTCCAACAACAATGACCAATCTTTCATCTCCCTGATTATTATGTATGTCACGTACTATTTGCCTATTACATCATTCTGATTTCTGAAGTGTATATATTATGAAGAGTATACGAAAGAAAGATATTGATCGAAAGTAATCTAAAAGTTACTTTTTACTACTTTCTCTATTGCATAATCAAAGAGTATACGAAACAAAGAAACATGTTGAAAGTAATAACCTAAAAGTTAGTAGTGCTATCTCTCATATCACTAATATTCTATTTAAGATTGAGGTGCTGTGTAGGTCACAGGTTCGAATCCCCCCTCCCCTTCTTTGTAATTTGTACTGCCTTCGTGGCTCATATGGATAAAAAAAAAACTATTATTCTATTTAAGAGTGTACAAGTAGACTTGATTGACGAACTTATTACAAGTCACTAGCAGTTCTAATGAGCAAACGTGTCAAAATCAACAAACTTTCAGTATTTTGTCTCATAATGAGGATTGGAGGGATGAAATCTTTTAATTATAGTTTGGGGTTATTAATTAGATTGCTAATACCTTTTATTTCTTTTATGTATCCTCTTACATGCACTGACGGCCCGTTTGGTACTTGGTTATAAATGGTGGTAATAGGAATGAATTTGTATGTAAATTTGTGAAGAAAGTCATTGTTCATTCCCATGGTAATGCTAATTTATCCTAAAGTGTTTATTTTTCTTCTTGAATTTTCATTCACATCCAATACCACCTTGTTAGGTGGTAATGAGTGGTAATGAAAATTAGGGGTGAGATTGTTTCCCCATGGAGAAAAGACACAAACTTGAGGGTTGAAATTGCCTCCCCATGGAGATTTTAAGGATGCTTCCCTTGTAACCTACACTTAAAATTCATTCCCATCACCGCAATTTATTAACGACTACCAAACGGGCCGTGAGTACTTAAAATTCAAATAAAGTACCAAGCGGTAGCAGTAGCACATAGAAGATGTGACCTCAAGGACTTGAGATTATGGAATTAAATTAAATCCTAATGAAGACATAAGGTGGCCATTTCCTTACTTAAATCTTTTTCCTAGAATGTTAGTAAAATAATCCATTAAGTCTCGACTAGCAAACTCATGAGGTCTCTTACTCTCTTAGGCCAGTCACCACCTTACCAAAAGGAAAATACGGTAAATACCTAAATATAAAAAGACCATAGCCATACTAGTGGAAAAACAAGGACTTTACAAAAATGAGTATAAATTAATTTTAATAGAAAAAAGTAAACTCCAATCAGTTTTAATTAGTAAGAATTACCTTTAATCAATAATATGTTTAGTTTAGTAAAATTTAGATGAAGTGAATAATGCCTAAATTGAATTTTGATGATAAAAACTTCCTTTATAGATGGAAACTAATTAATTATTGTTGATTACATATGACTTTAATATATTTTACTAATATTTGATTTATGTTTGTTATTATGAAGTTTAATGATTTTTCCTCATCATAACTAATTTTATTAAATCAGTAAATTAATTTTAATTTTAAAAAATTGATTTTGAAAAGGCAAAAGAGTAAAGTAGAAAACGAGCATGATATTAGTTGTGTACAAGTGAGCCCACTTATGTAAGCCCAATGGTGTCGTTAGTATCAGTAGCCCAATAGTATCCCAGTCGCTCCTATTCTTTTGTTCCTGTTATGGGCCTATGGCAGGTTGTAAGACATCATTGCTTAGGCTCATTTCCCTCCTTTATACTCCCTCCGTTTCTTTTTAATCTACACACTTTCCTTTTTGGTCTGTTTCTTTTTAATGTACACATTGTTGCTTTTTCTATTTTAGGTAACATGTCACATCTACTTTCTCCTCTTTTTCCACCCATGTCATCCACTTTTTAATATTTTAACCCACTTTTTACTTTCTCTCTCTCACTTTTCAGTTTCTCTCTCCACCTTTTCAGTTTCTCTCTCATACTTTTGTACTTCCTCCTTGGTTCTCCCCCAAAGTGAAGTGAGTAAATTAAAATGAAACGGAGGGAGTACATTTTATTTTAACTGACCTTTTTAACCTTGGAGGATCATGGCTCTACTGACAGAGAGTGGTTACAATTTAATTTTAAGTAAAGGTGCACATACTAAATTAATTGAAATTCATGACTACTAATCTTTGAGTGAATGGAGTGATCCTTACGACTTTACCTTGGAAGCTAAACCAAATTTAAACTGAGACATTGATACTAACTTAGCTCACCTGAGTATCATTTTTCAAACAAAAGTTCAGTGCATTTTTTCACTCAATTAATAGAAAAATTAGATATAAGATTATCATGCATTAAACATTATACAAATATATAAAACTAGAACTTGAATTTCATGCGTTGCACAAGTATTTTCTGATATGTTAGATTTATATTGTAAAACTGTTTGGTTAATTGTAGATAGTCGCAATTCCTGTGGGAATTTTTATTCACCTAAGGAGGACTAGATAAACAACTTTCCTCATCATCTTGTTGAAAGTGAAACATCCTAAGAATTTCCGGGAAGTAGAAATTTCTATATTTCTGTAAAAAAAAAAAAAAAAACAACTTGCTATCTTCTTACTTCGAAAAAATTTACATTTTCCATGTATTTTAGTGTCAACCAAACAAACCCAAGTTATGTACTAATTGAAAAACGAATGCAATAGCCTAAAAACAACTAGTAATCAAAACTAAACAAGTAAAATGAACTTCCAACAAAGAGAAATTACATTTCTCAACTTGGGCTATATCATGTAGATCTATACGAATATATGTATACGTAACTACTACTAGGGGAGGTTCAATTGTCAAGGAGACGCCGTGCAATATATATTATATTAGGCCCTTTATTAATAGATTAAAGTACAAACATGTTTCAATTTTTATTTAATTGTATAGAATATATATATTCATGTATTTAGGGCCAGTTCAGTTACCAAGCAGGTCATGTATAATGAAGATAATATTAGTCCGTTTCTTAATACATTAAAAGTACAAATATGTATCAAATTTAAAATTTTGGATTACAAAATAAAAACATATTCACAAATTAACATCATTGATTTAAAATCAAAGGCACCCTTTGAATAAGTTTTCTTTTTAATGTTGGTTTCCATTGACTTTGATTTATTTGCATCTAGACCATCGTTTGTGTTTTGTATTAGTTGGCTTATTGAATAGCCATATGTTACAATCTTATCTTACACTACATATTTTAATAGTTAACTGGTTTTTAGGCACGGGCTATAGTTTTCGTTTATTAATATTTTACTTTATAATTATAACACCAAACATTACTTGGTTTAGTGGTTAAGACTTAATATATAAGTTTGAGGTCATGGGATCAAATCTTATAACATGCATTACTTAAATTAGGAGTTGTTTAAGTGATCTAAAACTGTAATTTGATGATCATAAGTGATATTTGGACTAGTTTACTATCTGGTTACATATCTATCATAATTCTCCAATAAATACGGTGCATATATGATACATGAGTCCAACATCAACAATGAAAAATATTTCATATAATGAGTCAACATCTATTAACCTAAAAATAGTATATGTGGCCCTAAATTTTTGGTGGCCGTGTGCGGTTGCCTATGTTGCACGTGCTCAGCGCCTCCTCTGACTACTACATATGTGAGTGCTATAGTTTGTCAGACTCATGTAGATATCCTACTACCACTCGAAACGATCAAAGGTGCCTTCAATACCAGAAATAGTTACCTTATCATTAACAAGACTGAAGCTATATAATTTTCGAAGATGCCCCAATGTTCGGTCCCTCCCTTCTACCATTGAACAACCCTTATACAAACTTTTTTAGTTTAACTTGTGGTTCAAATATATCTCTAAGATATAATGAATTGAGAAAAGTGTATTACATTTATTATCATTTAATTTCCACATTTCCACCAAAACTTTGGAGTCTATGGGGAATTCACAAAGTCGTTTAAGGCCGAGCAATTCTCCATACACTTTGTTTTTTCGGCAAAAACCGCTTGCAACTCAGAATGACCTGAAATAAAACAAACAATCAAACAGAAATTTAGTGTATAAAAGCAACATAGAATCAAGTGGATTTAATCAAATTAAAAATCACCTTATCTGCAATTTTCTACCCTCATTCACATATATAACAAGATGTTTCCAAATTTGATCACAATTCAGACTTTCATTATATAATCATGGTTTCCTTACTTAAACTTTCTGAATAATTTGGTTGAATTAAAATATATCCCCGAAATATAACATTTGGGAAGAAATTAAGTTGACATAGGAAATTACACTTCACTTGCATATGTTTTACAACATATAGGATAATAGGAAAGTTGATACATTGTATTTCGCAATTATCTTTTAATATTTACATTATTTCTTTATTAATCTCCCTTCATTATTTAGCATTTTCTTTTCTTTTTCTTCCAGAAACCTCAAATTCAATTCGTCAGAAGTTGAACAAGGAAATGCAAACTTCGACAAAAATTATAAATCAATTACTCGAACATTTATTATAAAGGAAAAAAATAGAAAAATGAAAATTAAAGAAATCCTAGCATAGCAATAACATAATCTAGCTTTTCACCATCATTTAATTCAACAAAAATCCACTATTAAACATTAACTCAAGTCTTTAAAGTCTACAACAAAATCGCAAAACGTGAATCAATAATATCAATATACCAATGTCTAGGTTTAATTAAAACCTATTCAAAGAAACTTAAAATGATTTTCAAGAAACTTAAAATGATTTTCAAGAAATTTACCAAATTTAAAACAGACAACATTAGACCCATTAATGTGACCCATGACAATTGCTTCCTTCTCTTGAGCATCTTGAACATATAGATGCATATAGCGGAATTTCAGGAAACAATTTTCTAACTTCTATCATAGGATCGCAAACATAATCAAACACATGAATCATTCTGTAACATCCCTACGTGTGCAGGTGCCCACTAGTAGATATTGTACTCTTTGGGCCTTAGCCCGTAAGGATTTGCTTTGGTCCAGGACCGAAATCCTACCAAAAAGGCCTATACTAAGTTAAGGTAATCACCTCTATATAAAGAATGATTCGTTCTCCTCAACTTCCGATGTGGGATAGTCAAGATCTTAGGCCCTCTTTGGGCCCTAGCTCGCAAGGATTTGATTTGGTCCAGGGACCGAAATCCCGCCCAAAAGACCTATACCTACTAGTGGGCTCCCGCACACCTAGGGGGTGTTACACTCAATAGGGTTTAGATGTAAAACCTTCGTAGCGTGATTTCCCTTTTGTATGCAAGCTTTTTACAAATACATAAAACTAGAACTTGAATTTCATGCGTTGCACAAGTATTTTCCGATATGTTAGATTTATATTGTAAAAGCTTGTTTGGTTAATTGTAGATAGTCGCAATTCCTGTGGGAATTTTTATTCACCTAAGGAGGACTAGATAAACAACTTTCCTCATCATCTTGTTGAAAGTGAAACATCCTAAGAATTTCCGGGAAGTAGAAATTTCTATATTTCTGTAAAAAAAAAAAATAACAACTTGCTATCTTCTTACTTCGAAAAATTTACATTTTCCATGTATTTTAGTGTCAACCAAACAAACCCAAGTTATGTACTAATTGAAAAACGAATGCAATAGCCTAAAAACAACTAGTAATCAAAACTAAACAAGTAAAATGAACTTCCAACAAAGAGAAATTACATTTCTCAACTTGGGCTATATCATGTAGATCTATTCGAATACATGTATACGTAACTACTACTAGGGGAGGTTCAATTATTGTCAAGGAGACCCCGTGCAATATAGATTATATTAGGCCCTTTATTAATAGATTAAAGTACAAACATATTTCAATTTTTATTTAATAGTATAGAATATATATATATTCATGTATTTAGGGCCAGTTCAGTTACCAAGCAGGTCATGTATAATGAAGATAATATTAGTCCGTTTCTTAATACATAAAAGTACAAATATGTATCAAATTTAAAATTTTGGATTACAAAATAAAAATATATTCACAAATTAACATCATTGATCTAAAATCAAAGGCACCCTTTGAATAAGTTTTCTTTTTAATGTTGGTTTCCATTGACTTTAATTTATTTGCATCTAAACCATCGTTTGTGTTTTGTATTAGTTGGCTTATTGAATAGCCATATGTTACAATCTTATCTTATACTACATATTTTAATAGTTAACTGGTTTTTAGGCACGGGCTATAGTTTTCGTTTATTAATATTTTACTTTATAATTATAACACCAAACATTACTTGGTTTAGTGGTTAAGACTTAATATATAAGTTTGAGGTCATGGGATCAAATCTTATAACATGCATTACTTAAATTAGGAGTTGTTTAAGTGATCTAAAACTGTAATTTGATGATCATAAGTGATATTTGGACTAGTTTACTATCCCGGTTACATATCTATAATAATTCTCCAATAAATACGGTGCATATATGATACATGAGTCCAACATCAACAATGAAAAATATTTCATATAATGAGTCAACATCTATTAACCTAAAAATAGTATATGTGACCCTAAATTTTTGGTGGCCGTGTGCGGTTGCCTATGTTGCACGTGCTCAGCGCCTCCTCTGACTACTACATATGTGAGTGCTATAGTTTGTCAGACTGATGTAGATATCATACTACCACCCGAAACGATCAAAGGTGCCTTCAATACCAGAAATATGCTTGAAAAATCTTATTGCCCCAAGTTCCTTTAGATAAAAAACGAGAGTGAAATAAACCTTCCAACATTCAGATTCAGCAAGAGTGAAAGTAGCCTCATCAGCGAGCAATGATGCATTCCTTAGCAAGCTAATCAACATCGGGTGCCAACAAAAGCTTTCTTGACAAACAACATCCTTGTCTCAGGGGAATTCGATCCGAGAAACAAGAAAAGAAGTGAAAAACCTATACAACACTAATTACCTCGAACTAAATGTAGTGAAGAATCAAAGTATGTAGCAAATGACATTAAACTAGTTACCTTATCATTAACAAGACTGAAGCTATATAATTTTCGAAGATGCCCCAATGTTCAGGTCCCTCCCTTCTACCAGTCCAGTGAACAACCTTTATACAAACTTTTTTAGTTTAACTTGTGGTTCAAATATATCTCTAAGATATAATGAATTGAGAAAAGTGTATTACATTTATTATCATTTAATTTCCACATTTCCACCAAAACTTTGGAGTCTATGGGGAATTCACAAAGTCGTTTAAGGCCGAGCAATTCTCCATACACTTTGTTTTTTCGGCAAAAACCGCTTGCAACTCAGAATGACCTGAAATAAAACAAACAATCAAACAGAAATTTAGTGTATAAAAGCAACATAGAATCAAGTGGATTTAATCAAATTAAAAATCACCTTATCTGCAATTTTCTACCCTCATTCACATATATAACAAGATGTTTCCAAATTTGATCACAATTCAGACTTTCATTATATAATCATGGTTTCCTTACTTAAACTTTCTGAATAATTTGGTTGAATTACAATATATCCCCGAAATATAACATTTGGGAAGAAATTAAGTTGACATAGGAAATTACACTTCACTTGCATGTGTTTTACAACATATAGGATAATAGGAAAGTTGATACATTGTATTTCGCAATTATCTTTTAATATTTACATTATTTCTTTATTAATCTCCCTTCATTATTTAGCATTTTCTTTTCTTTTTCTTCCAGAAACCTCAAATTCAATTCGTCAGAAGTTGAACAAGGAAATGCAAACTTCGACAAAAATTATAAATCAATTACTCGAACATTTATTATAAAGGAAAAAAATAGAAAAATGAAAATTAAAGAAATCCTAGCATAGCAATAACATAATCTAGCTTTTCACCATCATTTAATTCAACAAAAATCCACTATTAAACATTAACTCAAGTCTTTAAAGTCTACAACAAAATCGCAAAACGTGAATCAATAATATCAACATACCAATGTCTAGGTTTAATTAAAACCTATTCAAAGAAACTTAAAATGATTTTCAAGAAACTTAAAATGATTTTCAAGAAATTTACCAAATTTAAAACAGACAACATTAGACCCATTAATGTGACCCATGACAATTGCTTCCTTCTCTTGAGCATCTTGAACATATAGATGCATATAGCGGAATTTCAGGAAACAATTTTCTAACTTCTATCATAGGATCGCAAACATAATCAAACACATGAATCATTCCAGCAACATCCCTACGTGTGCAGGTGCCCACTAGTAGATATTGTACTCTTTGGGCCTTAGCCCGTAAGGATTTGCTTTGGTCCAGGACCGAAATCCTACCAAAAAGGCCTATACTAAGTTAAGGTAATCACCTCTATATAAAGAATGATTCGTTCTCCTCAACTTCCGATGTGGGATAGTCAAGATCTTAGGCCCTCTTTGGGCCCTAGCTCGCAAGGATTTGATTTGGTCCAGGACCGAAATCCTGCCCAAAAGACCTATACCTACTAGTGGGCTCCTTCACACCTAGGGGTGTTACACTCAATAGGGTTTAGATGTAAAACCTTCGTAGCGTGATTTCCCTTTTGTATGCAAGCTTTTTACAAATATATAAAACTAGAACTTGAATTTCATGCGTTGCACAAGTATTTTCTGATATGTTAGATTTATATTGTAAAACTGTTTGGTTAATTGTAGATAGTCGCAATTCCTGTGGGAATTTTTATTCACCTAAGGAGGACTAGATAAACAACTTTCCTCATCATCTTGTTGAAAGTGAAACATCCTAAGAATTTCCGGGAAGTAGAAATTTCTATATTTCTGTAAAAAAAAAAAATAACAACTTGCTATCTTCTTACTTCGAAAAATTTACATTTTCCATGTATTTTAGTGTCAACCAAACAAACCCAAGTTATGTACTAATTGAAAAACGAATGCAATAGCCTAAAAACAACTAGTAATCAAAACTAAACAAGTAAAATGAACTTCCAACAAAGAGAAATTACATTTCTCAACTTGGGCTATATCATGTAGATCTATTCGAATACATGTATACGTAACTACTACTAGGGGAGGTTCAATTATTGTCAAGGAGACCCCGTGCAATATAGATTATATTAGGCCCTTTATTAATAGATTAAAGTACAAACATATTTCAATTTTTATTTAATAGTATAGAATATATATATATTCATGTATTTAGGGCCAGTTCAGTTACCAAGCAGGTCATGTATAATGAAGATAATATTAGTCCGTTTCTTAATACATTAAAAGTACAAATATGTATCAAATTTAAAATTTTGGATTACAAAATAAAAATATATTCACAAATTAACATCATTGATCTAAAATCAATGGCACCCTTTGAATATGTTTTCTTTTTAATGTTGGTTTCCATTGACTTTAATTTATTTGCATCTAGACCATCGTTTGTGTTTTGTATTAGTTGGCTTATTGAATAGCCATATGTTACAATCTTATCTTATACTACATATTTTAATAGTTAACTGGTTTTTAGGCACGGGCTATAGTTTTCGTTTATTAATATTTTACTTTATAATTATAACACCAAACATTACTTGGTTTAGTGGTTAAGACTTAATATATAAGTTTGAGATCATGGGATCAAATCTTATAACATGCATTACTTAAATTAGGAGTTGTTTAAGTGATCTAAAACTGTAATTTGATGATCATAAGTGATATTTGGACTAGTTTACTATCTGGTTACATATCTATAATAATTCTCCAATAAATACGGTGCATATATGATACATGAGTCCAACATCAACAATGAAAAATATTTCATATAATGAGTCAACATCTATTAACCTAAAAATAGTATATGTGACCCTAAATTTTTGGTGGCCGTGTGCGGTTGCCTATGTTGCACGTGCTCAGCGCCTCCTCTGACTACTACATATGTGAGTGCTATAGTTTGTCAGACTGATGTAGATATCATACTACCACCCGAAACGATCAAAGGTGCCTTCAATACCAGAAATATGCTTGAAAAATCTTATTGCCCCAAGTTCCTTTAGATAAAAAACGAGAGTGAAATAAACCTTCCAACATTCAGATTCAGCAAGAGTGAAAGTAGCCTCATCAGCGAGCAATGATGCATTCCTTAGCAAGCTAATCAACATCGGGTGCCAACAAAAGCTTTCTTGACAAACAACATCCTTGTCTGCAGGGAATTCGATCTGAGAAACAGTAAAAAGAAGTGAAAAACCTATACAACACTAATTACCTCAGAACTAAATGTAGTGAAGAATCAAAGTATGTAGCAAATGACATTAAACTAGTTACCTTATCATTAACAAGACTGAAGCTATATAATTTTCGAAGATGCCCCAATGTTCAGGTCCCTCCCTTCTACCAGTCCAGTGAACAACCTTTATACAAACTTTTTTTAGTTTAACTTGTGGTTCAAATATATCTCTAAGATATAATGAATTGAGAAAAGTGTATTACATTTATTATCATTTAATTTCCACATTTCCACCAAAACTTTGGAGTCTATGGGGAATTCACAAAGTCGTTTAAGGCCGAGCAATTCTCCATACACTTTGTTTTTTCGGCAAAAACCGCTTGCAACTCAGAATGACCTGAAATAAAACAAACAATCAAACAGAAATTTAGTGTATAAAAGCAACATAGAATCAAGTGGATTTAATCAAATTAAAAATCACCTTATCTGCAATTTTCTACCCTCATTCACATATATAACAAGATGTTTCCAAATTTGATCACAATTCAGACTTTCATTATATAATCATGGTTTCTTACTTAAACTTTCTGAATAATTTGGTTGAATTACAATATATCCCCGAAATATAACATTTGGGAAGAAATTAAGTTGACATAGGAAATTACACTTCACTTGCATGTGTTTTACAACATATAGGATAATAGGAAAGTTGATACATTGTATTTCGCAATTATCTTTTAATATTTACATTATTTCTTTATTAATCTCCCTTCATTATTTAGCATTTTCTTTTCTTTTTCTTCCAGAAACCTCAAATTCAATTCGTCAGAAGTTGAACAAGGAAATGCAAACTTCGACAAAAATTATAAATCAATTACTCGAACATTTATTATAAAGGAAAAAAATAGAAAAATGAAAATTAAAGAAATCCTAGCATAGCAATAACATAATCTAGCTTTTCACCATCATTTAATTCAACAAAAATCCACTATTAAACATTAACTCAAGTCTTTAAAGTCTACAACAAAATCGCAAAACGTGAATCAATAATATCAATATACCAATGTCTAGGTTTAATTAAAACCTATTCAAAGAAACTTAAAATGATTTTCAAGAAACTTAAAATGATTTTCAAGAAATTTACCAAATTTAAAACAGACAGCATTAGACCCATTAACGTGACCCATGACAATTGTTTCCTTCTCTTGAGCATCTTGAACATATAGATGCATATAGCGGAATTTCAGGAAACAATTTTCTAACTTCTATCATAGGATCGCAAACATAATCAAACACATGAATCATTCTCAGAACATCCCTACGTGTGCGGTGCCCACTAGTAGATATTGTACTCTTTGGGCCTTAGCCCGTAAGGATTTGCTTTGGTCCAGGACCGAAATCCTACCAAAAAGGCCTATACTAGGTTAAGGTAATCACCTCTATATAAAGAATGATTCGTTCTCCTCAACTTCCGATGTGGGATAGTCAAGATCTTAGGCCCTCTTTGGGCCCTAGCTCGCAAGGATTTGATTTGGTCCAGGACCGAAATCCTACCCAAAAGACCTATACCTACTAGTGGGCTCCTGCACACCTAGGGGTGTTACACTCAATAGGGTTTAGATGTAAAAACCTTCGTAGCGTGATTTCCCTTTTGTATGCAAGCTTTGAAGATCTGAGAGCCCCAAGTGTTGCTCCTTATACAAGTCCACAAGCACCAATTGAACACCAACTTCTGCTATAATGGAAGTGAAAAGATCCATTGTTTTTTGGTGGTGTAGGCGCCGGTTAGAGGGAATAATTTAGGGTTTCACTTGCTCTCTCTCTGCTTAATCAAGTGATCACCTAGACCCTAATATTATATCCTATTTATAATAGAAGAGTCATAGGCTAGTTAGGAGAACTAATATATTCTCCTTCTATTCCCCTTTATGACGTGACCAACCTTAATCTTAAATGGATTTGGAATGCTTTGTCCAACTTTTGCTACAATGTGTGAGCTCATAAGATTAATATAATTTAGTTATAGGCACAATCAATATTGTCCTATTAATCATATTTATTCTCTAGCAAGAAAATACGATTACTAAATAATTAATTTTATTATCTTCGTAATATAATTCCTATTTATATTTAGTAACTGTCTGGATGTCTAAGGACATATTCCTTCAATCTCCCACTTGTCCGAAGACAAGAGCGCAATGTTAAATTCCTTAAGTCACTTATGCCAAATGTGATAATACTATGTTGTTCTCAAATTTTGTTCCTTGATCGCTGAGTTCGAACTGCTCAACTGAGGATTAACTCTTTAATCCTATTTCGCATGGCCATGCAATTTTCCAGTTCTCGCTCATCAAGAGGCTCGACACTATTCCTATTTAATAGGAGGACTTATCAACTCTTGTATGACCATAACTCCCACTCAATTCTTAGCCCACCTGATCACCGCCTTTATAACCTCTTTTAATTTTACGGCACGACCTTTAACAATGTCAAGGTTAAACTAATTATATTGTGGTTATTAAGACATACTCATGTCTAAGAAATCCACTAAATATAATAGTTTGATTCTAGTTTTAGAATCTAATTAGACGTTTACTCATATTCTCTCTTCTCCTAAACTTAATTATCAGCTTGTGAAGTAACCTTGAAGTCACGACACATTTGAACTTAATCTGTCTTAGAGTCAGCATGCCAACGTCTTCTAACTGGCAATGCTCGCAACCACAAGCCATAAGGTAAGTCGGAGATCGGTGTAACATCAACCTATTTCAAACAATGTTGTTAATTGTGGCCAAATTGCCCACATACATAGTAGATGTCCACCAATATTTCATAGGTACTAAATTTGATCCACAAACATAGGGAAGTGCTCTGATGGTTTACCAGGTTCGAAACCTATATTTTTAAATCAAACAAACAACTTAAATAAGTAATGGATTGTGAATCTATATATATATCCATGGGGTTCTCATTCTTGTACCATTTCATTCTAAATATTTGAATCAACCCCCCTCTTAGTTTCTTATATTATATAAGAAATAACTGGAGATAAACCAATAACAAAAATATTGATATATTTGAGTTGAATCCCACTATTTAATAAAGTCTAGAAATTTTAGTATATGATATGCTACTAATTACATAATATATCTAAAAATGAGTAATTTGCATGATAAGACCCTAATTACAAAAAAGCATTAATAGCTACCCAAAAATGAGTAACTTGATAAGACCCTAATCACAACTTCTCCATAACCTCAATCTCCAAGAGCAATTGATCCCCCTACTGCCACACTGGGAAAAATAAATGACCAATCGTTCATCTCCCTGATTCTCTTATATGTCACGTACTATTAACCTATTACATCATTCTGAAGTAAATATATTATGAAGAGTATACGAAAAAAAATATATTTATCGAAAGTAATCTAAAAGTTACTTTTTACTACTTTCTCTATTGTATAATCAAGAGTATACGAAAGAAAGAAATATGTTGAAAGTAATAACCTAAAAGTTAGTAGTGCTATCTCTCATATCACTATTATTCTATTTAAGAGTATACAAGTTAACAAGTAAACATGATTGACGAACTTATTACAAGTCACTAGTAGTGCTTATGAACAAACGTGTTAAAATCAACAAATTAAAGTTTCAGTATTTTGTCTTATAATGAGGATTGGAGGGATGAAATATTTTAATTATAGTTTGGGGTTATTAATTAGATTGCTAATACCTTTTATTTCTTTTATGTATCCTCTTATATGCACTGAGTACTTAAAATTCAAATAAAGTACCAAGTAACCAAGTGGTAGCAGTAGCACATAGAAGATGTGACCTCAAGGACTTGAGATTATGGAATTAAATTAAATCCTAATGAAGACATAAGGTGCCCATTTCCTTGCTTAAATCTTTTTCCTTGAATGTTAGTAAAATAATCCATTAAGTCTCCACTAGCAAACTCATGAGGTCTCTTAGGCCAGTCACCACCTTACCAAAAGGAAAATACGGTAAATACCTAAATATAAAAATACCATAGCCAATACTAGTGGAAAAACAAGGACTTAACAAAAATCAGTATAAATTAATTATAATAGAAAAAAGTAAATTCCAATCAGTTTTGATGAGTAAGAATAATTTGTAATCAGAAAAATCAGTTTTAATTAGTAAGAATTAGCTTTAATCAATAATTTGTTTAGTTTAGTAAAATTTAGATGAAGTGAATAATGCCTAAATTGAATTTTGATGATAAAAACTTCCTTTATAGATGGAAACTAATTAATTATTGTTGATTACATATGACTTCAATATATTTTACTAATATTTTATTTATGTTTGTTATTATGAAGTTTAATGATTTTTCCTCATCATAACTAATTTTATTGAATTAAAATGATTTTTGCTGAATCAAATAGTATATTAATGATCATAATTTTTTTCTGGCATGTTCCTCACATATGTCGTGTTCTTGAGCACATATATAACACGTGCTTATGCATGCTTAAGCATGCGGTCCATAATACACGCCTCGACTATGTGCATATATATATATATATATATATATATATATATATATATATATATATATATATATATATATATATATATATATATATATATATATATATATATATATATATATATATTCTAGCCTTATATGCATATGACGCGTGCGAAAATATTTAAAAAATTAAATTAACCACGAGTCTTTGACAAACATCCAATCAAATAAAAAACTTAAAATAAGATACATGGAAAGAAAAAGAAATGACTAATACAGAAAATAGTAAATTTTACACTTTCAACTGAAATTACACGTAATTGTCCTCAAATAGTAAGAAGCTCATATTCTATATGGTTCGTTTGTATAAAGTACTTTTGCGAAGATTGCTTAACATCTTAGCAACCAACCTACGTTTCAATGTTTGATTGAAGAGTCAAGCTGGATACGGGTCAAAAATGAAAGGATGACCTGCGAGCAGTGGCGTATCCAGGAATCCAATCATATGGGTTCGGAGCCGGTAAAAAAAAAAAAATCTGAAATTAATAAAGTAACTCCACAATCCACATTTCAATATCCTCTACCTGCGCATACCCACAAACCAAAAAGTCCAAGACACAACACTTCTCTCAGACATTTCATCAAACATCTTCCTTGTAGAAACCATATCACACATCTTCCCATACATATCAACCATCGATGTAGAAACAAACAAATCCAACCTAAACCCACATTTAATTACATGATTATGAAGCTGTTGACCTTCACACAATAATACAAATTTGAGCTACAACACTTAGATAAGAACAAATATGTATAATTATCAGGAACAAATGGACCCATTCTCTTCAAATCTCTAAAAAGAATCAAAGTGTCAGTAAACTGTTGATTATCAATATGGGATTTAATCATGACATTAACAAATAACAAATTTCAACTCCATGAGTCAGTGAGTCTAAGTAACACTGACAAGTAACAACTCCACAATCCACATTCATTCATTCAACATTATAATGATTAACAAAATTACATAATTACAATTACATATTCTAATGTCTAAAAGACAAAAATTCTAAAATTCATATTTAAATTAAAGACATAAAAGTTACCGTTGACGTTGGCTAATTGACTGTGAGGCTGTCACTGTGCCGCTGCCGCGGTGGGTTAGTCGCCGGTAGTATGTCGTCAAGGACTGCAGCAGCCAGCAGGGATCCGGCGGTGAGTTGGCTTGGCAATGAACATGAAGTGGTGATGGTGTTCTTCGTTGCTTAGGGAGTTAGGGTATCGGAGACAAAAAAATCAAAAATGTCGACTTTGTTGAGGTGGAGGCACAATTGGGCTTGCAGTTTTACGTTTAGAATTTAGATAAAAGGAAAAGAAAAGAAAAAAAGGGTGCTTTGCTGAATTCGAACCCCAGACCTCACTCCCAATCCCGCGCGCACGAAGTTTATGGAAAGACAAAACCATTGTGACACCCGCTTCATTCTTGTTTTACTTTGCACACAAATAGTATATATCTAATAGCTAAATATTTTTAATTTAAAAAAAAAAAAAAAACTGGGCAATTTTTTTCCAAAAATCATTGGGTTCACCTGAACCCAGTGAACCCATAGTAAATCCGCCCCTGCCTGCGAGAGAGAGACAGGGAAGGTTGAGAAAGGCACGGTTGTGTATTTATTCGTCATACTCATCCATAAAAATCTATACTAATATATTAAAAGGCGTGCGTAAACTAGGAACGGTGCCACGTGACGCTCTCCCTAGGGAGTTTAAGTTCATGTAATCCATGTACAATAAAAAAAAAATTAGAAATTGCATAGTATATGTTTTGATCCCATGACCTCAAGTTCATGTACTAAAGTTTTAACCACTAGACCAAGTTCTATTTAGTGTTATCTTATCAAAGTACAATATTAATTAACGAAATTTTTTTCTTACCCGGGGCATAGCCCGGGTCTAATATAACTAGTTAAGACAGTAAAAAGAATTATTTTGTTACAATTACTCCTGATTAATTAGTATTAGAAGTAATCGATAAGTGAAGCTCATATTAACTTTCATAACCAAAAGCAAATTTAAAATTTTGTATTAAATAGTTCAATAGATATTATATATATTCGGTACACATAGTGACAATTCATACTTCCAATATTAATATGCTACAAGCAAGATTAAATTGCTATGGCTTAAAAGTAATATAAATAATATAAAAATATATGCATTGTACTTTAATTTTTTATTTGTTATGTTAATTTTTTTGAATCGTATTTTAATGATATTATATAACGAAAAAATTCTCTCTCTCTTTATCTTGTGCTATCGTGTATGCCACATATTCTTGTTGGTCAATGACTATTATACATATCTTTCATTCAATTTTGACAAAAGAAACTGGGTTGACAATATGAATACAACTTTTATTATAGACTCGAGCATACCATGAGCATGGTACACCCAAGATTATTTTATTGGTCGTTGCTTATTGATGTGTCTAAGTTATTCGCTGATCTTAGGAGAATTTAGGTTGTTTTGTGTGTCGGTTTGGGCTTAAAGTCGAATTTTTGGTTTGGTTTGACATTAGTGAGTTTATCGAGTCTTGTCGTGAGTTTTGGTGTTTTTATTGCATCTTTATGTTATGGCATCATCCAAGGCACTTTTGCATTTCGAAGACTTTCGTGGCTCTCCAAGGCATTCATGCATCCGATCTTCCTAGCGGCAAGTCATTCGAAGTTTACGAGCATCCTAACGTCAAAGTCTCCCGAGTTCGGAGTTCGAAGCATCTGATTTCCTTGGTGTGCGTGGCGTCCAAGCATCTTAGAAGCTTCCGATCCCCATGTCACTTCTTCATGGCATTTTCTTCCTTTTCTCCTCCTTGGTTGGGCTGCTTTGTTGTATCGTGGTCAGGAGCATTGTCGCGGGCCGCGATGCCCTGCCGTCGCTGGTCATGACCTGTGTCGCGGGTCGCGACCCCCTGTTGTGGCTGCCCACTTCCATTTCATTTTCCTTATAAGAAGGGTTTAGATATTTTCTTTTGATATTATTCGAGATATTGTACGAGTTAGAACACTTTTAGCTACTTTTCTTCTAGGGTTTCAAACACTCTCTTCCTTAGTGATTTGTAATGTTCAGCATGTGGATTCTAGTGTAAACATCTTCTTGGGATCGATTAATTGAAGCTTTCAACCATGTCTATGTGAGAACTTCTTTATCTTAATATCTCTATTGGTTATTGTTAAGTGTCTTATGTTTTATTTCATGATATTTGCATAATATTGCTAGGAGTGCTACTAGTTTTGTTGTGTGAACGATCTAATGCTAGAACTAGGAACTTAATCGGATTGTTATTGTTCCTTGTTCATTGGTAGCATGCTAAATTCTTCATTATATGTTGAACTTTGGTGTTGAATTTAGGGTGACCATAACTTGTTGCTTGAATGTTGTTGCATAAATAGCATTGGTAACCCTATTGTTCTTCGGTTTTAATGCTACTATTGGTTTGAACTTAACTGCTAATCGTTTAAGTTAAGTAATAGTAAGAGGTTTAATTAAACCACGCTGATCGTGTTTGTTTAACCACGATCTAAGAGGATAAAAGTCTAGACTTTGCAATAGGTGACCAAAAGATTTGTTAGGATTGTGAGTTCAATGATCGGAAACTTAGTTGGAAGTGGATATTAATCGAGTCCAAGGCTTTCTAATATTGAGTTTATCTCTTATTTACTAACTCGCATATTGTAGTTCATGGTACATTATTCCAAACCCCCCATATTTAATCACTCTTCCCTTAGGGTATATATATTAGGATCTTGCTTGCGTTAATTATTGACTCGTATTATTGCTCCCTGTGGATACGATTCTTACTTCCACTATATATTGATTTGTGAGGGTAAGTAAGTTAATTTAATTTGGTTAGGGGTGTACGACAAACGCCTACCACTTATTTCAAAAACTATAAATGAACAACAATTGCAAAATAGTAAAAATTTCAAATGAGCAAATTAACAAAAAATAGCCTCGGGGTCGGGTGTGTGGTAAATGTACTTCCTATATGAACCAATGAAATTATAAAAATAAGTGTCACTTGTAATTGATAGAAATTGTTGACAGGCGCATGCGGAAGGTTAATGGACCAATTTTGTAATTTATGAATTTTTATTGATTGGAATAATTTGTTATAAACTTGGGGGAGATACATATGATATGTGATATGCAAGGTTCCATAAGAGAACTCTTGCTTATGAATGTGGTAGGAAGTACATATGACTCCACACTACTACGTACAATGCTAACACATATTTATAGGAGTGGTATAACTTAATCTACAATATTTTACACTAATCTTATATGATCTAATAATATCAAATGCTAGATTATTTTAGGTTCTTCATTCCTAGATTTTTCTATAATATGCCTTAATTACAATAGATATTTGTTTAGATAACTCTAGAATTCATCTTGATTTTTACACTAGACTTTTCTAGATTACTATTTCTAACACTCCCCCTTACTCTTGAAAAATCTGAAATGCATACTTGAAATGCTCTTGTTCATCTCCCCATTCTTGTATCTTCTTGATCTCCCTTCTAATTGCAATGGTCCAATTATGTGCACTTATTTTGTGCTCTTGAGTCCTTTTAAATGCCCCTTGATGTTTACTTCTCCACTTTTATTTCCCTTGTGTTGTAGTATTGTGTTTGTTTGCTTGAATATTGTTGATGAACTCCATGATCCTTGTTACCCTGCTTTAATTTTTGTCAGTATCTTGATTGTTGATCGACATACAAGGTCTTCTTGCCTCTATTTGCATTTTGGGTCTTTTCCCATCCCATGCACTACTGTCGGGTTTATTGCCTGTATTTTGCTTAGGTCTTCTGTTAGGGTCTAATGCCCTTTAATGCTCGGGTCTTTTGCCCGGCACATGATCGGCGTCTATTTCCTTGCCCCTGATGTATCTGGTTGACAATATTTTGTATATGTCACCCTGGTATGCATAGGGCTAGCGTATATTTGCCACCCATATGCTTGTAATGTTGTGGCTTTGTTAAGCCATCAAATTAATTTGGTTGGCATATTAGCCACCATGTGTATGTGCATGTGAAAAGTGTAATTTCAAATGAAACATAGAGTAATTTTGAAATAGACATAATTTGGGAAGCATATAGTTACTTACTGTGGATTTGGTGAAAATTTGGAGGAGACAAAATCTTCTGGCTCTGATACCATGATATAAATTTTTGACAGGCGCATGCGGAAGGTTAATGGACCAAATTTGTAATTTATGAACTTTTTTTATTGGAATAATTTGTTACAAAATTGGGGGATACATATGATATGTGATATGCAAGGTTCCATAAGAGAACTCTTACTTATGAATGTGGTAAGAAGTATATATGACTCCACACTCCTACGTACAATGCTAAAACATATTTATAGGAGTAGTATAACTCAATCAACAATATTCTACACTAATCTTATACTCTCTCCGTTTTCTTTTGTTGTTCCTATCTATTTGGATTCTTTTTGTGAGAATAAATTGGTCAAAGTAAGAAAAGCTTTTATAAACGGAGGGAGTATGATCTAATAATATCTAATGCTAGATTATTTTTATGTTCTTCATTCCTAGATTTTTCTATATATGTTAGATATATATTTAGATGACTCTAGAATTCATCTTGATTTTTACACTAGATTTTTTCTGGATTATTATTTCTAACAGTAATACTATAGAAAAGGGATAAAAGATTTGGAATCGTAATCAGCCTAAGTGATTAATTATTTTCAGTGTAAACTTCTACTTGCACGTTGCAGTCAACCAATTAAATTCTTACACCATACATAGGTGATGAAACTTTCTTGACATGGTAGGAAGTTATTAATTTCTTGACCTATATAGGAAATAAATGGAGACAACTATTCATTGATTTGTCAAAAACAAAAAGAAACTATTCATTGGGAAAATTACTCAGCCCTCGTATGAAAATATAGCAATTTTCATTGTTGCTGAGTTGTATTTTACTACTACCTAATTTCTTACTCCTCCTTCCATTTATTTTTAATTTGCTCACCTCACTTTGGGGAAAAACCAAGGAGAAAGTGCAAAAGTATGAAAGAAACACTGAAAAGGCGGAGAGAGAAATTGAAAAGTGAGAAAGAGAAACTAAAAAGTGGGTTAAAATATTAAAAAGTGGATGACGTGGGTGAAAAAAAAAAATAGATGTGACATGTTACCAAAAATAGAAGAAACAACAATGTGTAAATTAAAAAAAAACAGACCAAAAAAGGAAGTGTGTAAATTAAAAAGAAACGAAGGGAGTATTACTTTATATTCCTTTTAAAAACAACAAATCTACTACTATTATTAGAACGTAAGAAAAAGATTGTAGAGCCATCAGCGTGTCATCTCATCTCATATGCTGACATGGCGTCACATTGAATATGACATAACATTTCTGCATTTTATTCATGTCATCATCATATACTTTTTTTTTAAATAAAATTTTCAACATGAAATTTGAAGCCCAGAACCTTACGGTATCGGGAGTCTTGAGGGCAGTCTAGCATGGAGTCTTGTGGCAAGACTCAACAAGACTCCGCGATATATGGGTAAAGTCTTGGACAGAGTGTTGGGTTGGGTTCTGATATTCAAGACTCCTCCCAAAACTCTTGCCAAACAAAGGATTTTTTTTTTGGCATGTACAAAAATGCCATGTATCTTCTTCTTTTTTGTGGAGTGAGTCTGGAGAGAATATGTGGGATAAAGTATAAAATTGGAACGAGTTTAAAGTGAGTCTGTAGAATTAAAAAGTAGTGGAAGGCTTATATGACACTGTGTGAAACTCACCCTTAACTCCTTAACTATTGAAGATAGAGTTTTATGACTTTATCCACCACTACAATATCCTCTTATTGCTTTTCGTATCTAAAATAAAAAATGATATGAGTTATTTTAATTGATATCAAGGGTTCAATCGCTGTGTTTTGAATTATGCGTTTCTTCTGTTTACCATTTTTTTTCCAATCTTTGTAAAAAAAAAAACTAATATAGATAAATTTAGATAAGGACTAATAAGATCTATAGTAAGTTCTGATAAGTTCAATTCAGCAAAAATAAGATTTGACATACTCTAACAATAAGGTCTAATAAGTTTAGACAATCTCTAGAAAATTCTAATAAGTTCAAATTAACAAATACAAGCTGAAAAGAACAGATCCAATCTACATAATTTGTTCTCGTATTATTAACATAGCCAAAAGTAAATTGAGGCATTGCCACAGAGCTCAAACACCAATATATTTATAGGATAATTTTTTTTGCATATTCCGCTTGTGATTCAGAACGCAGGTCTAAAAAATGTTTACGTTAGACGATCTGCGATCGAATGTAAAGGCCTGTAAAAGTTTTAATGGTGGACCAAAATTTTAGATGAACAAAGAGAAAAATAAATAGATTGAAAACCCTTTAAAAAGACCAAATACAATCTTTCATCCACCTTTCAATAAATACAGAATAACACTGGGCCGTTGAGCTTCCAACTGCACACCCTTAATAAAGTTGGGTAAGAACATTAACCATCTTCCACCTACCTTACCCAATTAGTTGTATATTGTTATAAATGTTCCAAAAAACAATTTCAATCTTATTCACACGTAATCATCCTTCACATATATTCACAAACTACATTTCTTCTACCTCTTTCTTAGCTTCATCTACAAATATATGTACACTTTCATTTCATTATCACACAATAAATCATATAGTGTGACACCTAAAAATGGCACCTTCAAGTACTAGAGAAGAACAACGTCTCCTATCAACGGAGATTGTTAACCGAGGGACGGATACGTTCTCGGTGCGGGTAAGGAGACGATTGCCGTTACCGGATTTCGTTAACTCGGTTAACTTGAAATATGTTAAGTTAGGGTATCATTATCTTATAAATCATGCAATATATTTGGCTACTATACCAGTTTTGGTATTGGTGTTTAGTGCCGAAGTTGGGAGTTTAAGTAGACAAGAGTTATGGAAGAAGTTATGGGATTATGATCTTGCAACTATTCTTGCTTCTTTTGGGGTGTTTGTGTTTACTCTCTCGGTCTACTTCATGTCTCGCCCTCGTCCCATTTATCTTCTTGACTTTGCTTGTTACAAGCCTAGTGATGATCTCAAGGTATGTATCTCTCTATATTTTGGTTTTTCTGATAAGATAGAAGTATGTTATTTACAGCCTACTTGTAGTATGTTGGGGTACGAGAGATTATAATCAGTGGCGGATTTAGAAATTTAGAATCTGGGAATAAATAATATGCATAAAAAATTGGAAATAAATTAACACTTGAAATACAAGTTAGTTTATAGTGTTAATAGGATATTACATATTTATTTTTTAATATTTACATGTGAACGATACATGTATGGTATGTGAGATTATAATCAGTAGCGGATCTAGAAATTTAGAATCAGGGAATAAATATGCATAAAAATTGGAAACTATTACACTTGAAATGCAAGCTAAGTTAATTTACAATGTTAATAGGATAGTACTTGTAAATATGATTATACATGTTTTTTAGTCCTTTTAACGTGTATGAATTTTTAGATCATTAGTCATATATCCACTTTGGTACATAGATCTGTCATGCTTTGCGGCACTGAGACTTATCTACTGTATAGTTCATGCTATATGTCTAATCTACTATGCGGTGGTTTGTCTTTCTATGTTTGTAAGACGGTCCGACAGTTAATTGTTTTTTCTTTTTAATTTTGGTAAGAGGCTTATATGGACCTGGTCCACACTAAATTAGTGTGGACCTAATGCTAATTTATGTGATTTATAAAAAAAAGGGTCACTATATTAAAAAATAGATATAAAAAAATAAGTAGATATAGATTCTAAAATTTGACTATGTAAAAAAAAAAGGTTACTATGTCACAAACTGAAAATTGCATCACGATAAACTAATGTAAGAAAGAGTGACTATATTAAAAAAAACGGTCACTATGATGGAAAGTAATTGTATAGTGTAACTTAAGATTTTTAAAAGGTTACTATATGGAAAAAAAGGGTCATTATATTAAATAAGTGGCTTTGGTCCACAATAATATTAGTGTGGACCAGGTCCACGCAAATTTTACTCTTAATTTTGTGCATAATTCTGTAACTATTTAATTATTAAGTTTTTTTAATATAGATAATTTAATATCTAACTTATTACCTGGTTTTTGTAGCTTTTATTACGTTTTGCTTAACTAATAACGATCTGACCATTAGACCATCTTTCTTGAAACTTTGCTTGATGTGTTAAGTAATTTATTTGGGTTTTGGTTTGGTTTGATCAAATATTATTATGTTCAAGTCTAGTCATATTTGGGTTTATTGTCAATTAATTATGACAGTTGACAAGTCAATCGGTCTTATATAGAACGACTTCTAGCCTCTAGGGCAAGTTAATTTGGTCAGTTTGGAGTTTGAATCAAAGATGCGTCGTGTAATATTGGGTACTACTCCCTCCGTCCCATAATATAGTGCTTACATTTCTTTTTTGGTGTCCCAAAATGTTGTGCTTATTTTCTTTTTTGTCAATTTATTTGGACTAAATTATCCTTAATTTCTACACAAACTTTCCAAAATACCCCTACTTAATTTTCTCTCAAAACATGTGACTCCATTTATTGTTTTACATCATTCCAAGGAACATTTATTGCCTTTTGATTTTATTTAAAGGAAAAATAAAATAAATAACTAGTTTCAATACAAAAGTATCAAAAAAGCACTTCATTAAATATATATTTTTGGAAATCCTACCACTCATTCCATTTTCCTTAATTCCCGTGAAAAATGAGAAGTAAGCACTATATCATGGGACGGAGGGAGTATCAATCAATTATGGGTTAGTTGTGCCAAGTCCAACCATAACTTAATCGAGAAATTTTCTGTTCACCTAATACAATCTAAATTATATTTCTCAAAATCTTATGATCATCAATTGAAGTCCAAGAGATCAATTAACTTAATTTAGCTCTACATGGTTTGTAGGTAAGTAAGGAAGAATTCATTGAGATGGCCCGTCAATCAGGCAAATTTGATGAGGAAACCTTACAATTCAAAAGAAGGATCTTAGACTCATCAGGAATAGGCAACGAAACATATGTACCAAAATCCATAACATCAAAGAACAACATAACAACCATGAAGGAAGGTCGAGAGGAAGCCTCAATGGTCATATTTGGAGCCCTCGACGAGCTCTTCGAAAAGACTCGAATTCGGCCTAAAGATGTGGGTGTTCTAGTGGTTAATTGCAGCATCTTTAACCCTACACCCTCACTCTCAGCCATGATCATTAACCACTACAAAATGAGGGGAAATATCTTGAGTTATAACCTTGGTGGCATGGGTTGTAGCGCAAGTGTCATTGCGCTTGACTTGGCACGAGACATGCTTCAAGCTAATCCCAACAACTTTGCTGTTGTGGTTAGCACTGAAATGGTTGGGTTTAATTGGTACCCAGGCCGCGACCGGTCTATGCTTATTCCAAACTGTTTCTTTCGCATGGGGTGCTCGGCTGCCTTGCTTTCTAATCGTCGTCGTGATTTCCCTCGTGCTAAGTACCGCCTTGAGCATGTTGTTCGTACTCACAAGGGAGCTGATGACCGCAGTTTCAGGTATATAGCGCTAATCTTAACTCTTCATAAATCAGAATGATTTCAATGGACTGAACATAGATATAGAAGAAACGCATTAGAATTACTTCACCAAAAACAAATATCATAAGTTGTATATACTTCTTTAATTGTTACAACTAGCTTGTATTCTTCTAACATCTAATTAACATGGTGCATATGTTTTACAATATGTTTCTTTAGTATAGTTAGTTATGACTTGAGGCTTGAGCAATCTTCAACCTGACTTATCTTGGCAGAGAATATATATATTACACCATGGTGAAATCCTACGCGATACAACCAAATCTCTGTCAATCAGCCCACTGAAATGAATAATTCCGGGGTTTAGGTTGTAAATACATTATCATATCTATTAGATCATTAATATATAATCGTGTAAAAAACATTGTCACTATTAGATTACTCAAGCTGTCTCCATGCTAATAAAGCTAGAACATCTTGTTGTCATGTAATCTCATCCACCCACTAGATGACTAGAATTACATAATCAGAAAGTAATTTTTTATGTTTATCTCATTGAATAGATTATTCATTAGGTAAATAAAGTTTTTTTCTCAGAAATACTAGCTGTTTTTATGCTACATCTGTCTAATTATTTGATTTCAAAATTTTTAGGAGCGTGTATCAAGAAGAAGATGAACAAGGATTCAAAGGCCTAAAAGTGAGTCGCGAATTAATGGAGATAGGTGGAGATGCAATCAAGACCAACATAACCACTCTAGGACCACTAGTACTACCCGTATCAGAACAACTCCTCTTCTTCAGCACTCTAGTTAAACGCCACTTACTTGGCGAAGGTAAAAAAGAAGATCACAGAAACACCACTGCTAATACTACTACTTCTGGTTCATCATCATCTTCAAGAACATCAGCAGCAAGTTCAAAGCCTTATATACCAGATTACAAGCTTGCATTCGAGCATTTCTGCGTGCACGCAGCAAGCAAGACCGTGCTGGATGAGCTGCAACGTAACTTAGAGCTGAGCGACTCTAACATGGAGCCTTCGCGCATGACTCTGCAACGGTTTGGCAACACTTCTAGCAGCAGCATATGGTATGAGTTGGCGTACTTGGAGGCTAAGGGGAAAATTAACTCAGGGGATCGAATTTGGCAGCTCGCGTTTGGGTCTGGGTTCAAGTGCAACAGTGCTGTTTGGAAGGCTGTTCGACGTATCAAGAAGCCAAGTTCCAGGAATCCATGGTTGTCCTGCATTGATAGATACCCTGTTGCTCTTTAAGAATTAAGAGAACAATGTAGGATTGTATTATGATGCATGTTGAATTATTTTTCTTCCTTTGTGTAATCTAGTTTATTAAATCAAATGATTTAACTAAGGTTATATGCAATTTTTTTTTTTTTTTTTTTTTTTTTTTTGATTAGGAGATTAAGTCGGAAGTCTTTAACCCTCTACAAGGCTACTAGCAGAGTGAAACACCAACAACATTAGGTGGTAAGGCATGCATAAGATGCGAAAAAACACCCCAAAGATAATCTTGGGGATAAGGATCGAACCCCGACCGAGGGCGAGAAAGTCTTTCTATCCACTGAGCTAACTCCTATCCTTGGTTATATGCAATTTATGAGCATATGTATTTTTTTAGAACGAAAGTTAGTTCCTAATTTCATTGTAGGATGCATAATTGCAAACTACTTCTATTGAGAGATGTTGGTTTTCTACTATGTACTAGTAGATCACTACCTGATAGTAATAAATAGTTGGAAACTTTGGAGTCTTTTTGAGAAAATGGCATATCACTACTAGAAATGGATTAGTTGATTCAGACCTCCTGACCTAACCTGAAGCCACTTGACATGAGTTCAAATCTTCTATCTCACATTCTTTTTTTTTATTTTTTTATTTTTTTTTTATTTTTTTGACAAAGTCTCACATTTTGTGTGCCACAAATTTCTATTGGTCGATTAGAAAGCGTATTTAAAATTTAATTACAAAGTGGTGGACCATAGTAATAATGACAACCAATAAAAAAAAGCGGGACATAAAACTTTGATTCACTTGACATAGACCCATGTAACTCACCTATTTCAAACTTAAACCAACTTAACATATGCCCATGTGAGCTTGGCCAAACTGTGCTCATAAATTCAAGTGGCTCATGAAAGAGAAATGCCTGAATCAAAACTCTTTGTAACATTTTTTTTGTTTAGAGCAAATTTTTTTTTTTTTGGTATATTCAGCTAACACAATAGTATATTTATTACAAAAAAAGTAGTATATATATTTATGTTTTTACAGAGAAACTGGTAGATTAATTTTATGTCGAAGACCATGAGAGTTTTAATGATAACATTGCCGACGATCTTGCAAAACAAGATGAAAACTACCCCGAGGGTGTTCCAAGAAAGGCCTTGATACTTAAGTCAGGGATATGACTGAAGTAGAGAGAGAACATAAAATGATTATCGAGAGATAAGCTTTGAATTTAGTGGTTGAGAATTGAATATCTTACATTGATAAGATGGTTCATTATTTTATATTGGATGAGAATCCCTGTAAAGAGGTAGAAAAGTTAACCTAAAACCTTAAGGGAACTCCTTTCTTTTTTTAGGAGTATTTTTGTAATTCCATATATTATGAGTCTTTTGAAGGTTTTGGGATGATATGCAGAGTCTAACTCAGGATGAGATTTTTAATCTTTCTCACGTGTAATTGGGCTAACCATCTATTTGAGCCCAAACAATTTTTAAAAATAAGTAGTATATATATAAAAATTTATTATATGAACTAATTATAGGTATTTTATCACAATGATCTTTTTGTTTCTAATATCTTACTTTATGGATTAAATAGTTCAATGTAAAATTACTTTTATTTTTACTAAATGCACTATTTTCACTGATGATCTGAATAAAAATATTTCTATTATATAAGGGAAGGGGGGAGCAAATGGTATCCGCATGAAATGACCCCCTACCCTTACTCACACAACAAATCATGTAATTATTAATAAAGAATATATTTAAAAGAAAAAAAAATCAACCATATTCAATAAGTCAAATAATTATCTATTTGATATAACTGTCAATCTATAGAAGTTTCAAAAAATATTTCATTTAACATTGATTCCAAATCTTTGAATAATGAGGAAAGTTGTTATATGAAGGGAAAAAAATCTTGAAACTACAATTCAAAAATATTACTCCATACGATACAAAAACCATTATTTTACTTAAGATCTGAATTACAATTAAACTAAATTCTTAAATAACATACATTCATAATTTACCATCCTTATAACAAGTTCTTTCAACTTAGTGCAAATCGGTTATCAAACATTTTCAAGTCGAAATACAGTCGAAAAATTGGCAATTTATTGCTCCGTACATATTGCGTTTAATCCCTCTGAACATTGTCATGTACGAAATCATTGTTTTTTTTAAATTACGACCTAAAGATCATGAAAAAGTATGTGTTGATCATGAACAAGTTGACATATGTATCATGTACATAACTCTTTAATACCCTATGAAAAATTATTAAGTAACCTTTAGATTTGAAAACTAAAGCACAAAACTTTGAATTCACGCACGCATCAAATTGCTAGTACAAAATAGTTTTGAGGCAAAACTTGCTTATGAAAGATAAGAATTAATGTCCTTTACCAAAGATTATGACTATTATTTTTTAATAGCAACGTTGACATCTTTTGCAACTGATTATTAATAATTACTTATTTTATACTCCTATGTTTAGACATATTCACAATCATTACACATAAGGTGGTTCGTTCTTTCAACTTATTTTTGCTTATTTCAATTTCATTTGAACTTATTTAAACTTTTCCGTAAAAAAAAAAGAAAATATTTAAACTTTCCTGTCAAAAAAAAAAGAACTTATTTAAACTTACTAGATCTTATTAACCCTTATATGAACTAACTCATCTGAATTTATCATATCTTATTAGTTCTTATATGAACTTTTTTTTTTCTTGTAAGGATGGAAAATAAGGTAAAAAAGAACAGACCCATAATAACATCATTTAAAATATAATACTTCCTCCGATCTATTTTAGATGAAACATAGGGCTCGATACGGCGATTTAGGAGAGAGATAGATAGAGAGAAATAAAAAGAGGGACCCATGTGATGAGGAGATATATAGAGAGAAGTGAATATCAAATAAAGTAAACTGTTTCATTATTCCGAAACAACCTAAAATAATAGAATGTTTAATTATATTAGAATGGAGAAAATAAAAAATTTTAAAACCTATGACGTGGATTGTCAAAGTCAAATTGGTAGAAATAAAGAAGCCAATTATTATAGAAGTATATTATTTAGGGGGTGTTAACGATCGAACCGAGACCGAGCCCGGGGTTGCTCGGCTCGACTCGTAACACTTTACTCAAACTCGAGCCGATTCTCGAGCTTTAAGTTTTCTAGTTCAATTTATCTTAAATCTCAACTTGAGTTAAAAAAAATTATATGACATATATTCTATAAATAGGTTTAGACTACTTACTTTGAGTTTTTTTCATAAGTATTGTGCATTAGACTACTTACTTTGAGTTTTTTCACAAATATTGTGCATAATTTAAGTATAAACTTTTCATTTAATTTGTATAATATTGAAAAAATATAGCTAACACATATTTCGCACAATACGAATTTTCGAATCAAAACGATCGGTCTCTGAAAATTTTTGATCCAAGTTCGAAATAGGCCATGGTACCAAATTAATTATTGGTGGTAGGTGTTTTTTGTTGCAATTTTTTTTGGGTGCAATTTATTGGTGCTGTTGTTAATGTTATTGTTGTCGTGACTTGTGTTGTGTGGTTGCATCGTTTTGGCTCCCCGTTTTACATTCACTACTAGTCGTGGCACCACGGAGCTCCGACAATGGCGAACGAAGAGGAGAGAAATCTGGAAACTCAATTAGAGCTTCAATTACACGAACAGAAGGAATCCTTTCCTGCTATTCAACAAGCTTTAATATCCGATCCCCAAAACTCCGAGCTCCTCAGTGTAATGCTTTTTCTTTCCCTTTTAATTATTAGGTTTTCATTTTAGATAATCTCACTTTATTTTCAGTAATTAATTTCAATTCACTTCAATTTATTATGCTTTTTCGTATCTTTGACGCTCGAATTAAGCTAATATGCATTATGCTAATCGTTTTTGGGTCTACGAAATTCAATTGTTTTTGCTCAGGAAGTTGTTTAGTTTGGAGGATTGGTTAATTTGGGATTATTCTTAGAACATTCGATTGTAAAAGATTGGGTCCTTTTGTTGTTAAGAAAATCCTGTTTTTGGGTGAATGAGTTTATTCAGTATGCAATACTATGCTGGGATTTTCAGTTTGTGAGGGTAACAATTAATTAGTTTAACCTTGAATTATCTTTTCGATAGGATTCGATCACGATGTCGATCATTAGGCGACTAGGCGTCAAGCTGCACGCTTATGAAATGTGGTTTTACACAATGTTTGGAATCTTGGATTGCAATCATAAGGTAAGGTAGGGGGAGGGAAGGGAGAAGGAAGGTGAAGGAAAGGAAGGAGGGAAGAGGAGCTTGCATTTTTCTTCCCGATATTTCCAACATTAAAAGGATTTGTTTTACTAAGAGGGCATGAAACGGAAAATTGCTCATCCCAATTCCTTTCCCTTCCTTCTCTCGTGTATATCCAAACTAGGGAAAATGAATCATTTCCTGTCTTTAAGACACACTCAGTAAAATCAAAGCGATGAGCTTGTGCGTTGCCTTAGTGAGTTGGTGTTGGTTTTTTTGCTTATGTTCAACAACATATTGGATATTGAGCTTAGTAGGTTTGTAGGCTTTGGATTTCAAAGAAAGGTTTGACTTTGAGTTTGATAATGGATATTTTGAGAAAAACTTAGAGAGGTTATGGTCGCGGTTGGACAGGAATTAATACTCCCTAATTCCTTTTCTCGAAGTTTTATCTTCCTAGAGCAATAAAGCTGTTTAAGTTGATCATGGGAAGTGATCCTCCCATAAGAAGTTCATACTTAGTGGAAGACACTCTCAGCAACTTCATTGTCAATTTTTGTCTGTGATGCTCTACCTTCTCCATAGTGTATGAAAGCCGGGCCCAATTTCTTATGTTTATTCAGCTTCTTCAACTTTTTTGCTTGATTTTGTACAAAAATAAAAAAGTAATGGGAATTGTATGCTCATTTGGCTGATTTATGT